>JASAMZ010006104.1:0-11856 GCA_030248115.1 Linhomoeus sp. GSCO2_2 | reverse complement strand
GGGCCCGCCACCGGGAACGGTGCCGTCGCTTGTTGAATGGGGCATAATAAATAAATGGGAACGGCCCCGCCCCACGGGCACGTCTCTCCTCAGGTCCACACACTGGAACACACCCCACCCCCCCCCCCCCCCCCCCTCTCACACAGACGAGTGACAGCTTAGACCGGGCCGCGCGCAGTGAAGAAGGGGGGCGGAAAGGGGGGTCACTCCATCCACCCGACAGGTCCAGTAGGGCAGGACACCGAGACGCACGGGGAGTCGCCCCCCCCCCTTCCTAGAGACGTCACGCTGGGGATTCGGAAAAGCGCACCGCGTGCGCGGCCCCGCGTGCGGCCGAGACGCCCGGCCATTGCGGCCACGTAGCAGGCAGTCTGGTCCGCGCACAGCGGATCCGACAGGTGGCGCTCGGCCGGTTCCGCCGGGAAGGATGGGGCGCTTCTCTGCGGCCCGTTTTATGGCCTTTTGAAACAACAGATGTTCCTGGGTACGGGCAAGGGAACAGCGGGTTTAGGAGCGGCTCGGCGCGCTCGTAGCGCTCGTTGCGAACGCTGGAACTTTGAAAATCCGGTGTGCCAGTTTCCGCGTGGAGAAGCGGGAATTGATTCTCAGGACACATAATGGGTCTGTTCAAGGGTCCGTTCAGTGTAGGCCGAGAGTCAGGTCTCGACGGCGGGAAATTGGAGCGATTTTCGAGCTAAGATGATCAGATCGGAAATTTTTGCGCTCAAAAATACTGTAAGGACAGTATCTGAAAATTCAAAAGCCGGGAATCGACTGGCTTGTGTACAACGAGAGCGCTGTGAGCGGAAAGGATAAATTCTTTTATCGTTTTGCCTTTGAAATTCAAAAGTGGCATTTGTGATCAAATTTTTGTATTTTGCCGATTTTGCAAGTTAAAATATCCGCCGGCGCATTTACGAGAAGTATCCGTTTTGCAATGCCTGACAATGTTGTTAGAGGGGCGGTTTTGAGAACTAATTTGAATCAAAAATTTCGCGCATCCTACTGTGTTCAAATGCCGTACGCAATTGTCGACAAATTTGTCTACATTTTCCAGGAGCGCAACTCCAACCCCCGCTGGGCGCTAATTTCAAACTTCCAATCGCCGTTACACATCCCAGAACCCACTCCAATCACACCTCTCAGCCCACTGATAACGGTGCGTATCAGGGCACCGATAGGGCCCCGCCGACTTATCACAGGGGGGGTAGCGAGAGCTATCGGGCGGGCCCAGATCGGAGCCGCTATAATTCGTATCCTGAAACAGTGCGACCACGATCAGAGCAGTAATCACAGAACGCCGCCCGGCCTCGCCCCGCAGGGCAGAGTCCGAACTTTGAGCAGCAACACCTGCAGTCGAAAAGGTGATGAGAGCGTGGGGCTCGACAATTGGGCGCATTGGCACTGCTTTGGCGTATTTTCCGGCAAAAACGTGGCGCGATTTTCACCAGGAAAGGCTAGACAATCTTATGGCAACATTGTGTAACAGTATAGCAGCCGCGCCGGCCACACTACAGTACACTATGCCGATGCGATAACAATCTGCACTGCACTATAATGCAATCGGGAAGTACCGTACTGCGTGTTAACGCCCTGCGCTGGGCTTACTCCGAGAGCGCTACAGTAGGGCACCGTATATCACAGTATATATGCGTACACTACACTACGCTACGGTAGGCCGCAGTAGGCAATCTACAGTATCCGCTCTATTGTTCTACAGTACTCCTATCAAAATTATGCAATTTCAGAATTTTAATAGACATTTCTGATTAAATTTCAGATTTTGTTGAGTCTCAACGAACAGCGAGCGAAGAATTACGATCTGGCCAAATCGATCCACGATCTGTGCTCACGATGCCTTGTACAAGGAGGATTAATTTTTCTTAATTTAAAATCAGATTACGATGTTAGGCGCGATGAGTGCGCCGTTCTGCGCGCCATCTCAAAGCTAGGTAGAACTCCATCCCGCTACCTAGGCCATGTGAAGTCAATCTACAGTGAGCACAGCACGGTGAGGAAGTGTCACGTGTTGACGTGTACAGTAACGCATCACATCACATTACAGTGTTATTATTACAAAAATCATATGTACGCATTACAGTACCCCAATTGACGTACCACATACTGCGTGTTCATTTATGTCTACTCAAGCCTATTTGCCTATTAGGGTTAATACGGTACCGGTAACACTAACCACATGTGCTCTAAATCATGCGATCATGATGCGATTTATTAATTAATTGTACCATTGTTGTTACTCATATTATTTATTTTCTGAATATTTTATTGTATGAGATATTATTCTGTTTTACTGTGAAATTGGCGATGCAATGATATCGTGTAGTAGTAGTGTCAGTTTACATCTGTTACCAATTTCCTCATTTCCTTTATTGTACCAATTTTCCACATTTTTAATTTTTGAATTGTAAATCAACGCCCTCTGGCATGCCAGTCAGAATGTCTCAGCGGCGCTACAAGGGCAAATCGACGAACAGACTGAGTTGGAGCTTACAAGAGGCCAGAAGTGCGGGAGACCTTACCGCTACGATAAGAAGCGCAGAAGTTTCTTCTCCTCCTAGCAAGTGGGCGGCGACATTTGATTTTGGAGTTTGCGTAGGTCCACCAGGATCCGGAGTATTACGGTAGTCAGCTTTGTGGGTGTACTATAATATATTTAGAGGGGCGAAGGCTTATTTGAATTAAAATTAAAAATGTGGAAAATTGGTTAAGAATGAGGGAAATCGGGGAAATTTTGTATGACAGATGTCAGATTGACCATACTATTGCACGGTATTTACATCCATTCACAATTTCACAGTAAAACAGATCATATATCTCATACAATAAAATATTCAGAAAATAAATAATATAGTAACCATGCAATACCATATGGTACAATTAATTAATAAATCGCATCATGCATGCGATCGCATGATTTAGAGCACATGTGGTTAGTGCTACCGGCTACCGCAGTATTATACAAGTTAACCCTAAATCCACAATGCACTTAATTACATTAGACATAAATGAACACGCAGTATGTCGTACGTCGATTGGGGTACTGTAATGCATTACACTGTAACTGTAATGTAATGCATTACACTGTAATGTAATGTAATGCATTACACTGTACCGCATTAAACACGTGACACTTCGCTCGCCATCCTATCCTCACTATTGATTGGCTTACAGCATCGCCTCAGACTACGCCGGATCAAAATTTCTACCTCACTTTTCAAATTCGCGCCAAAACTTCGCCACTCACATCGCGCCTCTCCCGTTCATCATCGTGTCGATTTTGGCGCGAATTCAAATTCAAATCCCTCCTCCTGCCAGAAGAGCCGCTCGTGGGACCGCAGACGTCGGAACTGATTTCGGCCCAATCCGCCTTGATTTGCTTCGCTCGCTGCCTTTCGTTGAGACTGCAATGAAGTGTGAAATTTAATCAGAAATGTCTATTAAAATTCTGAAATTGCATAATTTTGATCGGAGTGTACTGTAGAACAATAGAGCGGATACTGTAGATTGCCTACTGCGGCCTACCGTAGCGTAGTGTAGTGTACGCATACTGTGCTGTGATATACGGTGCCGTACTGTAGCGCTCTAAAATTCCTACTGTAGCTTAGCCCAGCGCAGGCTGTAACGCGCAGTACGGTACTTCCCGATTGCCGTATAGTGCAGTGCAGGATTGTTATCGCATGGCATAGTGTACTGCTAGTGCACAGCACGGCTGCACTATACTGTTACACAATGTTGCCATAAGATTGTGTAAGCCTTTCCTGGTGAAAATCGCGCCACGTTTTTGCCGGAAAATACGCCAAAGCAGTGCCAAAATGCGCCCAATCTCAAGCGCAAAACGCACGCTCTCATCGCCCTTTTCGACTGCAGGTGTTCCTGCTCGAAGTTCTCCAACTCTGCCCTGGGCGACCAGCGGTGCGACCTTCTGTGATTACTGCTCTGATTGGTAATCACACTGTTCGGATTCGACATTATCAGCGGCTCCGATCTGGGGCCCGGCCGATAGCTCTCGCTCTCCCCCCTGTGATAGGGATTGATCAGCAGGGCCCTATCAGTGCCCTGATACACCCCGCCGTTATCAGTGGGCTGAGAGGTGTGATTGGAGTGGGTTCTGGGATGTGTAACGGCGATTGGAAGCTTGGACGCGGCGCCAGAGCCTAGGGAGCGACGAGTTTTGGAGTTGCGCTCCTGGAAAATGTGACAAATTTGTCGACAACTGCGTACATTTGTCCACCTACCGGCATTTGAACACAGAGTAGGATGCGCGAAATTTTGATTCAATTAGTTCTCAAAACAACGTCCCCAGCATGTCTAACGACATTGTCAGGCATTGCAAAACAATACTTCTCGTAAATGCGCAGCGGGTGTAACTTGCAAAATGCGCAAAGTGCGAAAATTTGATAGCAAAATGCCACTTTTGAATTTCGAAGGCAAAACGATAAAGAATTTATCCTTTCGCTCACAGCGCTCTCATGAAACCATCTTCTTTCTACACAAGCCAGTCGATCCCGGCTTTTGAATTTTCAGATACTGTCCTTACAGTCTTTTTAGAGCGCAAAAATTTCAATCTGATCGCTATTTTAGCTCGAAAATCGCTCCAAAATACTCACCAGGGTCGAGCCTTGACTCTCGGCCTTGCGACTGAACGGATTCTTGAACAGACCCATTATTGTGTCCTGAGAATCGATTCCGCTTCTGAAAAATTCACGCGGAAACTGGCACGGACAATAACCGGATTTTCAAAGTTCCAGCGTTCGCGACGGGGGGTAAGGTACGAGGCGCGCGAGCGTCCTAAAACCGCTGTTCCCTTGCCCGTCTACTACTCAGGGGGAACATCTGTTGTTCGGAGGCCATAAAACGGGCCGGGGAAACTTCGTCAGAGCGCCCCCATCCTTCCACAGAACGCGCAACGCACCTGTAGAGAGAATGCGCACTGTGCGCACAGACCGACTGCTATACAGTGGCCGCAATGCGCACAAGACGGGCGTACGCACGCACACACACGCGGTGCGCTTTACAAACGGGCGCGCGCACCGTCCAGCGTCTATTGGACGTCTCTACAGAAGGGGGGGGGGGCGACTCTACACCCCCCCCCCATACCTCTTCCATCATCCGTGCCCTACTGGACGACGGTTATCTTTGTGGGTGGAGAGGGGGGGGAGGATGGAGTGACCCCCCCCCCCCTTCCACCCCCTACTTTCACTGCGCGCGGCGCGGTCTAAGCTGCGCTTCCGTCTGTGTGAGAGGGGGGGGGGGGGGGGGGGGGTGCAGTGTATTCCAGTGTGTGAATTGGGGGGGGGGGGGGGGGTCGTCCGCTCGGCCGGGCCCATTCCCCATCCTCTTCTTACTGCCCCATTCAACGAGCGACGGCGCCGTTCCAGTAGCGGGCCCAGGGGGGGGGGGGGGGGGGCCGGGGGCCCCCGGCACGGCCCCCCCCCTTACGGTCCGACCTTTGAGAAAAAATTTTCTTAAACGACACACGAATATCAAAAAATTTCGCCTGCGGCGCTATTTTGTAAGAGAATTTGGCATTTAGGGACCAAAAATCGCCAAATTTTCGCCTGCGGCGCTCAATTTAGGCAAATTTGTGCACAGGGAAGGCAAAAAAAACGTAAAAATTTTAGCCTGCGGCGCAGTTTTGTGTCTTAATTTAGGGTGTCTAACGGGTTGCAAAGGTCAAATTTTGGCGATTTTTGGCGTTAAAATGGCCTAAAAGTGCGAAATTTTCGCCTGCGGCGCTTTGGAAAAATTTTGGATTTTGTGCCCCCCCTATCGGAAAATCCTGGGCCCGCCACTGCGCCGTTCGGTCGCCGGCAATTGTTTTCGCCCGGTCTGTGCCTGTGCCTGCGCGGCGCCCTTTCTATGGAGGCGGCTTCTCCCTTTGAACTGGCCGATTTCCGCGCGGGACCCTCCCTCCGTGAGTGAAGTGGTCAAATGCCGGGGCCAATAATCGCGTTTGTTTGATCGCGGGCGATCGGCAAAGGAAGTTTGTCGAAAGGGAGGAAGATAAGAAGGGGGTTGCGTGGGAACGATTTCAAGTTAAAATTGGACGAGAAACAATGGCGCGATGTGAAGTGGCGCCACTCATGAATAGCAACAGACCTTGCGAAAGCAAATGGTCGGTTTGGACTAGCGCCGCTTGACGGAAGTTTGGCGTCGTGTCATAAGGTACGTGCGACGAAAGTCATCTGCACATGGCGTCAAAACGTCAAAATATGTGCCTATTGCGCTGACACTAACCGGTGTCCCAACAACAACACGCGATAATCACCACCAGTCGTACCTTCCACAACTTACCGTGCCTAGCCTGCCTCAACTATGGGAAGAAAGCAAAATTGAGCTGAGCTCTCAACAGTATGCCAAGAGGTTTGCTCTTGGAGAATGCTGCATGATTCGTCCTTTGTGACTGCACAGCCGTATTTTGTACGTCCAACATCTTGCTCGTTTGTTGTCATTTCAATCTCACTCAGTGTAAATTAGCGCGAAAATTCTGCCGTTTCTGTTGGTTGCCATGCCATGCAGTGTCGTGTCGGTGTAGTGCAATTTCTCTTAGATTCTACACCCACCGCACACTGTGCAACCTTGGAAAACAACTCTCCTCGCTCAGAGAGAAGATAGAACTGGTCCTAGACGAGTGAATTGCCCTTTTGTCGCGTCTAAAAGGTGGCGAACGATTGTTGCGCATGCCTTGACGCGAAGTCTGACAAAGGATATTCCAGAAAAACGGAGAAGGGAACTCTACCCAACACACTCCAATGACTGTTCAAACCCACATTGCTATTATTGTGGTACTTGGTGTTTGGTTTCCTGGTTTGGGAAATGCCCAACTGGTTTGCACCTGCAGTGGAGCCCAGTTTGATGGAGACACTGAGGCCTGTTGCTGTGGAGAGGGTGGCACAGGGAATGAAACGGTAATAAATGGTAGGACTGATCCAGAATCCACAGTGTCACAGACAAATGTCACTTATTCTTTCCAGAACTGCGTTGTGGTCAGTGGCACCACATGCTGCTTCAACTCAGAAACCAAATCATATGCAGGATTCAACGATACACTAGAATCCTGTTGCAATGGCCAGGCCATAAGCAAAGCAACGCACCGATGTTGTGACAAGACAAATGAGGCTATTCCCAGAGAGAAGAGATGTTGTGGAAACCTCACTGGAGGCTATGACCCTAAAACAGAGGCGTGTTGTTGCAGAGGTGGCCAGTGTACCATTGTGAAAGGAGATGCGTGTTGTTATGGAAGCAATGGAACTGTCACTGGCATCAATAGAGAAACAGAGAAATGCTGTTGCAACAGGAAAAGTGGAGAAAGAACCTGCATAAAGGTGGCAGGTCAGGCGTGCTGCAAGCTGAAAGATGATTCAGTGACTGGATATTCCCCAAGGAATGATGAGAGATGCTGCAAGGATGGGGTTGTCACCAATGGATGGAAGTGTTGCCAAGGAATTGTTGAGGGCTATGATCATGATAAAGAAAGGTGCTGCTGCAAGGGAAGCAGAACAAACAGGGTATGCACTACAGTCTCTGGAGACAGCTGCTGCAGACTCAACGATGGATCATTCTTGGGCTTCTCAAGAAGGAAGGGCGAGACTTGTTGCAAAAGTGCAGTAATTCCAAGTGGCAAAAAGTGCTGTGGCAATGCTAGCACTGGCTTCGATCCTCGCTCTGAAGTCTGCTGTTGCAGTGGTACCAGGAGACGAAGAAACAGAACCTGCTCAGTCTACGTTGGAGACCAGTGTTGCTCCAACCACAGAAAGGCTTTCCTCACTGGCTTCGACTCCAGAACCCACAAATGTTGCAGGAATCCAAGCCATCTTATCGAGAGCCACAAGAGATGTTGCGGGGAGGGAGGCTACGATTCCAGAACCGAAGTCTGCTGTTGTGTGGGCAGGGGAAGGTCCAAGGAGTGCGTCACTCAAACGGGCGACGCCTGCTGCGACAAGAGGGGCTATGGAAGACGGGAGAGCAGATGTTGCCATGGGAGTATCGTCTCAAGGGCTGAATCATGCTGCGGAAGAGAGGGCGACAGCTACGACCCGCGCACGCAGAGATGTTGCGGAGGAAGGAGGGGGATTGTTGTGGAGAAAGGGGAACGATGCAGGTACATACTTGTACATAAACTTACTTCGCTTCCTGTATAGTTGTAAGCAGCAAAGTATGATTCTTTAGCAAACTTTGCTCTGTGAAGCCAAGCGTGTAAACTTTGCCCCTGTTTCAGGTCCTTCTTTAGGGCTTCCAAATCGACCTCCGCAACCACAATCGCCCCAGTGGCAGTCTCCACAGAAGAGTCAAAAGTGACAAGCGACTCAACCAGACGACTTGCCACTAGCAAACCCGCTCCGATTGAAGATAGACCAGTTGATAACAGCAAGGGTTCAAAGGAGGAAATCAGGGTTGAATTTGTGTAAAGCCGAAAGATACCGTCCGCGTTCACAATGCGAAGATAACGCACGCACCTCTCGAGCGCATGCGCACAAATTAATTGGTCGGTTGACAGAGCGATGAAATATGAACATTCGTAATATAACGGCGACCGCTACGATCATCATCAACTCAGCGAAATGTGTCATGGTCATCTACAATCACCAAGTAGGCGACATTTGTGAGGAACCGATCAGTGGAATTAACGCAGTCATTCACTCCAAAGCACGACACAGCGCTGCCACAGACAATCTAAAGAATTCTCGCTCTTCACATGAATCTGTATAGGGCGATGATTGGTACAGTGGTTGCAAAATCGTCGATTCGTCTCCTTTCGATTTCCCTGGACTACAGTATGCCACGCGCGTCTAGATCAGGACCATGTCGCCAAGGGGCTGGTGGGGCTGGCTGTCGCGCATCACGTCACGATTGCGCTGCTGCCACTCCTTGTGCCAGCGCACCAGGGCGATCGCCTGAATTGCGAAGGTTTGAAACCGATTAAATCAGGCTAAGCCTATGCAACAACATGCGTAGATGGGTATTGTTCATTCACATTCACATCTGCTATTTTGTCCAATTTGAGAAAGTGAATACTTTATGTTCTAGTTGCCTATGCAGAGCGTAATTTACTGACGCTAAAACGTAAAGCAGCCGCGTAAGTTCAGTGAATTCTTCCTGCAAACCTAACGCCAAACGAACCACTATTATGTATGTCTCAAAGTCTCAAGGAAGTTGTCACGTGTTGTTGAAGTTTTAAACTCTTGGCTAGTACTGTTAGCAACCTAAAATACAGTAGGTGCGCCTGAAACACCTGTCGTCTAACATGCAATATGTTCACATGAGATGGCGAAATCGGTGAAAACGTTGGCTTCCGATCAGCGTGGTGCGTAGAGTTGTCCTGTTACCTCTACACCACTAGCTTAGCTACACAAGCATTGCAGTTCGCCCACCCACCTTCTCCAGATGGTTGCAGAGGTTGCCCACGCACTGGCACAGATACTGGCGCCGCTGTCGGTAGACGCAGGCGTCCTTGACGTCTTCCCAGTTGTCACGGTAGAAGTCCTCTGACACGCAGGGGTCCAGCAGGACGTAGTCCGCTCCGTAGATGTCGTAGTGGACGTGGCAGGCCACGCTGCGGGGAGGGCACTACGCGCGCTCATAATTTCATGAATTTTGGAGGATTTTTGTGAAGTTGTGGGGGGTTGGTTTGGTGTTTTGGTTTTTGTGCTTGGTGGTGGTTTTGTTGTTGTTGGTTGTGGTGTGGGGGGGGTGGGTGTTTTTTTTGGGGGGTTGGTGTTTGGTGTGTGTTGGTTTTTTGTTTGGGGTTTTGTGGGTGTGTTTTTGTGTTTGTGTTGTGGTGGTGTGTGGGGTGTGTGGTTTGTGGGTGTTTTGGTTGGTTGTTTTGTTTGGTGGTGTTTTGTGTTTTTGGTTGTGTGTTGTGGGGTTGGTTGGGTGTGGGGGGGGGGGGGTTTTTTGGTTGGTGTGGGGGGGGTGTGGGTGGGGTTTTTGTTTTGGGGTGGTTGTTGTGGTTTGGGGTGGGGGGCGTGAAAAGGTGTGAATTTGGGTACACATTAGAAGCAAAGTGACGAACAGTTCCTCGCGCTAGCCGGATAAGGGATGGAGAAAATGACGTTGATTATTGATGTGTAGGCAATTTTGCTCGAACGGGTGGGGGGGTGTGGTTTGTTGGTTTTTTTTTTTGTTTTGTGTGTTGGGGTGGGGGGTTTGTTTGGTTTGGTTCCTCTCTTTCTTGGGGGTGCCGGGGCCCCCATTTTGTACTTTTCTCTCGTCCGCCTTCTTTTTATGAGCTCGCGTTCCTGGTAAATGACAGGCTGTCGGCTATTGCGAAAGGCCCCGCCGAAACAGCGCTGCACGTAAGTGCAACAGTTCGTAGGCTTCTCGCCATCCTAGAATCATTCGAATTGATATTGCGATATTGCGATAATTCAAGATTTGAGACTAGAATCTGCTAATAAATCTTGCGATCTTGCGTTACTTCACTATTGCTATTTGGATTTGGATTTGTTTTATTTTCGGATAGCGATAAATAACCTGCAACTTTGCCACGGCCCGCCAATAGTAGGTGCCATTGGACCACGCTGTCACGTTCTTGCGTCGGAAGTCGGCCATCAGTTCGTCGAATGTGGTGTAGGGCCCGAACTCCACCTGAATTAAACAGTGCCCTTGTGAGTTAAACTGTGAGTCGAAATCAACTCGGATAGACCTCTTTTGTGCAATCTTTTCATCGGTAGGTAATTTTGTTGCGGGTTTTGTGTGAATAAAGATTGGTGGGCTTTGCCCGAACCTTTTCCTATTTGCAGTACTCGTCTTAGGGTTGACAATGGCCGATTTCGAAAAGTTAAGTCTTGGGATCTGACTGAGGTTGTGAAGAAAGGTTTTGCTAACTGTCACACTGAATGAGCATCTGAGGAGTTTAGCGCTTATTCACTAATGAAGGTGTACCATATATCGAGCGGCAAGTTCGCTTAAGGACAAGTTTTGGACACTTTCCAGAAAAGCAAGAACAAAGACATGACAAAATCAGGCACAGGACAACGACGATGGCAAGACAACTATTATTTTGGGACAAAGTCAAGACAATTCAAGCGCAGTGGCATAGTTGGAAGGTTGTCTTAGCAGTTCACAACAAGCATAGCTAAAACCTTTCCATTCTCTTCCTTCTTTGGCTCTTCCTGGCCCGATGAAGCGCTGCAGGACGCGACGGCCACCACAAAGACGACTATGGAAAATATCATTTTGGTATGTCAGTTGTCGTTTGTTGTAGGTATTTAAATTGCAATAATTTCTTCGATCTGTTCGTCTGGAAACTGGAAAGTCAAGCTCTGCTATTTCCCGCGATTAGCCGACTGGTATTCAGTATAAAGTGCGTGCCGCTCGGCTGACAGCTCGCACAGCTGGAGTTTATCAACTACGTTCGGCAAAAGCTCGTTTGCGCGTTGGAACGAATCGTGCTCAAAAACCTCGTTTGCGAGATATTCGACGGCGCCAGTGACTCAGTCGCTCCGATCGAAAAGGCATCAGGGGTGGACTGCTTCGTGATTTTGTCTGGAAAGCAATGCTTGTAGGTGTCTCACAGGGTGGCCCTAAACTGCACCCCAAACATATTGCGTTCACGACGTTTGCACTGACATAGAATTTGGGCTGAAGATAACCCGTGAAATTTCCGATGAGTTGTGCAAGTTTCTCGACATTTCGCTTCCGACTTCTGTGACATTGCGCCACCAAACGCACCTTCCCTTTGTGCTTTTGGCAAATTCAGACGTCGTCAGAATAGAGCAACAAGCTTTGTCTAAAAACTGTGGCACCACGTTGGCATCAGTGTAAACTTGAGAGCGTGTGCGGGATAATGTGCACTGGATAGTGAAGTGCCGCTAGACATTTAGTCGACAATCT
>JASAMZ010006103.1:0-25818 GCA_030248115.1 Linhomoeus sp. GSCO2_2 | reverse complement strand
AAAACGCATGGGTTCACAACGATGTTGGCCGAGTTTCAGTTTCAATAACTGAAACTGAGTTTCAGTTACTGGAAGTCTAGAATGTCGCCATGAATTGTTTGAATCGATGCTTGAGTGCTGATATTTTGCAGATTCAAGATCAATATGAACTTTCGTTGGTTTTTTCAATGCCCTGGACGACTGGCATGCTGTAAAGCATCGACTTTAATCGAAAAATTTGGTCAGAATTTTATGAAAGTGCGCTGCGATTTTGCAAAATCTCAGCATTACATACATATCTGAAGCTGAACTGTGAGTTTCAGTTTCAGTTTCAGTTTTGGCGCCTGCGCCAGCTTCGATTCAGTTCCAGTTTCAGTTAGCTGATTGTAACTGAAACTGAAACTGAAACTAGTTTAAGTTTCTATTGGCGACCCCGCTGCAAGGGCTCTAACGACCTTCTGGGAGATGCCGTCGACGTAGCACCCAATCTGGAGCGTCTTCTGATAGGCAAGGCGAACTTCAGCCTTCTGCCGCGGCCAGCCGCTGGCTATCATTCTCTGGTGGAAAAGTGCCGACACCTGAAACGGCTCCACGTCGGCTGCATGATGGCGGACAGGGCCGACACTCCAGCAGAGATCGTCTATTGGCCTGGGCAGCACCTTCTTCGCGTCACGGTGACGGAACTTCATCGGCCGCTTGGACAACACAGGTTGATTGGTGGCGACAACACTTTCGCTTTTTTGAAGCGAAAATAGAGCGCAGATTACCTGCAGCGAGGATCACAAACGATCTTGCTATTGGCTAGAGGAGAGCGAAAGGAAGTCAAAACAATTGCACCCAGCGGGAATCGAACCCGCGACGATTGTTGTTTTGGCGTCGTCGACGTCGAAACGAACAAGCTGGGTGCAATTGTTTTGGCTTCCTTTCGCTCTCCTCTAGCCAATAGCAACACTTTCGCTGAGATCGACGTTCCTAAGAGTGGCGGTGGCAAAGGACACTTTGACTCGATATTACCCTTCTGGAGGTGACAGCGATCACACACGTTTCTCAATACCGTAAATGGGATTCTGAATGCCGTATCAAGATGCACATCTTTACTGTACGGACTGATGACTCAGCCTTGCTTGCTTGCTTAGACAAATGGCGTTCGCCAAGGCTGTCTGGAGTGGTGCAGAGCACTTATTCATGCTACATGTGGCATCCACAGTTTTCAACAGGCCGTTGATGGACCCTACGCATAAACGAGTTCTGATGCTCTTCCCAGCTGTCGTGGATTAGCTCTAAGATGTTATCGACCATTGTTGCGCACTGGACATCCTTGACTACGTACATATACTTGAATATCATATCAAAGTATCACCGCCGATAATTTTGCCGGATTTTAGCCATATGGCGAGCCATGTTGACTTGTTACAGGGGGCGGCGTTCGCAGGCGAAGTACAATCGGTCCGTGCAGTGCTCGTCGTTCCACCGGTCTGGACCGTCTCGGAAGTCGCCGCATCGTTCATGGGCGTTGTTGGGTTCTCCGCCCAGCCACCGACTGTGACCAAGACTGCTGCCATCCGACCAGCGGTAGTGGCCTCTCGACCCAAGGTCGTTGAGACCAATCCACGTTTTCCCATGTTGGACGACTGAAATCAAATTCTCGCGATTATTGGCCGTGCGTGTCACCGCAGAAATCTTCGTTTGTTTGTTGGTTTGTGCATGCGCGTGTGCGTTCGTGCGTGCGCGCGTGCGGGAGTGTCTGTGCGTGCGTGGCTGCCTGTGCGTCTGTGCGCGCGTGCGCGCCCGTGCGTGCGTGCGTGCGTGCGCGCGTGCGTGCGTGCGTGCGTGCGTGCGTGCGTGCGTGCGTGCGTGCGTGCGTGCGTGCGTGCGTGCGTGCGTGCGTGCGTGCGTGCGTGCGTGCGTGCGTGCGTGCGTGCGTGCGTGCGTGCGTGCGTGCGTGCGTGCGTGCGTGCGTGCGTGCGTGCGTGCGTGCGTGCGTGCGTGCGTGCGTGCGTGCGTGCGTGCGTGCGTGCGTGCGTGCGTGCGTGCGTGCGTGCGTGCGTGCGTGCGTGCGTGCGTGCGTGCGTGCGTGCGTGCGTGCGTGCGTGCGTGCGTGCGTGCGTGCGTGCGTGCGTGCGTGCGTGCGTGCGTGCGTGCGTGCGTGCGCGGGTGCGTGCGTTCGTGCGTGCGTGCGTTCGTGCGTGACTCACGTCCACCGAGCAGTCGGTTCTGCCAGCCCGTCTTGGGATTGAATAGGTCACCGCCCATTCTTCGACAGATGCCCCTCGCGCCGTGCCACGACCTAGAGGTGCCATTGACATTTGGGTGAGCTTGCTGAAGAGAAGCGAGCGTCAGTGGCACTCACGCTCTCTGCAAGAACACCATGACGCAGACGCCGTCGGCGTAGTGCCAGCCGGAGGGGCAGCCGACGGCCCTTTTCAGCTGGTCGATTCTGCCGCCGAGACGGTCGCGCGCTTGATTAGCCGATCTCGCGTTGGACGCTTGACGCGACTCGACCCGTTCTAGTTGGCTTTGGAAGGAGCGTCTGGCCGACGCCAAGTCACGACTCAATTTACTCCGCAGCTCTTGTTGTTGCCGTTCGGATACCCTTAGACCAACATCTAATCTCTCGATTTTGTCGGTCATGGCCTCAAAGATGTCAAAGAGGATGTGGCTGTCTTGCTCCTCAGCTAATCTGTAAAACCTTGTTGCCTGCTGTTGAAGAGAGCGCCACAATATGGTCGCCACGATGCCGCCTTGCGAGACGACTGCACATGAGCAAACTTAGCTCGAATTTGGCGCCCATTAGCTTGGTTTTTTCGCCGCGCCTCAGCGCGGCGAGGTGTATATATACGGATGACAATGTCTGTGTGTGTGTCTGTGTTTCCGTGGCACCGAAGTAAAACATGTGACATGTGTGGTCAAGTAGAGTCAAGGTCGCTGAGTATGGATCCGATGTCCGTTTCTGTTGCTAATTTCGCATTTTCGAGATATTCACAATTAAAATTCAAAAATGTCGAAAATCGACTTTTTCACCTGATGAGCTAGAAGCGAAATTTCTTCAGAAATGGAAAGAGCACGGACCTCTGATAATTTGTGACACGAAAGAAATTTTTTGTCGATGGGAAATTTGATAGAAATACGAAATTGTTTGCCGAAATTTCATAAATTGACAAAAATAGAACGTAATTTGTTGACAACTGTGAATGCAGAAATTGAAAGGTCGCAAGCCAGTAAGAATTTTTGACATAGTTTTTCAGTTTTGAAAAATTGCAATTTGGAGATATTTACAATTAAAATATGAAAATATCAAAAATCGACTTTTTCGCCTGATGAGCTAGCGGCGAAATTTCTTCAGAAATGGAAAGAACATAGGCCGTGGACAATTTGTAACACAAAAGAAATTTTTTGCATATTCGGAATTTTATAGAAATACGCAATTATTTGTCAAAAATTTCATAAATTGACAAAAATAGAACGTCATTTATTGATGAATATGAATGCAGAAATTGAAAGGTCGTAAGCCAGTAAGAATTTGTGACATGGTTCTACAGCTTTGAAATACTGCAATTTAGAGATACTTACAATTAAAATAATTCTAAAAGTCGAAAATCGATTTTGTCGCCTGATGGATTAGCGGTGAAATTTCTTCAGAAATCGAAAGAGATTAGATCGCGGATAATTTGTAACATAAAAGAAATTGTCTGCAATTGTGGAATTTTATAGAAATACGCCACAATTTGCCAAAATTCTACAAATTGTCAAAAGCGTCATAACGCAGAAATGCGTACACCAAACGAAATTCCTAGTAGAGAACGACTGCACCAAACGGTGGGCAAGTTTTTGTTCGATGTAGCGTATTCCCACAGGTATAAAATTTCAGATGAACGGCGTCGTATCATGCCGATACCATATAGCGAACGCGGCGATATCACTGAGCTTTAGATCAGTTGTACAGACAACCGTATCGTGGTAATAGCTGCATTTGAATTGTGGTACACGTTTTCAAGATACCTTTGCTAGATGCGGCTAATTATGCGAATGAAATTCACTATACTGTTCACCAAGATATGACAGACACAAAATATAGGTTGAACTTTTTTCGCCGCGCGTCAGCGCGGCGAGGTGTATATATACGGTTGACGATGTGTGTCTGTGTGTACGTGTGTCTGTTCGTGGCACCAAAGTAAAGTATGTAACACATGTGGTCAAGTAGAGTCACGGTCGCTGAGTACGGATCCAATGTCTGTTTCTGTTGCTAATTTCGCATTTTCGAGATACTCGCAATTAAAATTCGAAAATGTCGAAAATCGACTTTTTCGTCTGATGCGCTAGCCGCGAAATTTCTTCAGAAATGGAAGGAGCATGGACCGCGGATAATTTGTAACACAGAAGGAATTTTTTGTAGATGTGGAATTTAATAGAAATACGCGATTATTTGTCAAAATTGCATAAATTGACTAAAATACAAAGTCATTTAATGACGAATGTGAATGCAGAAATGGAAAGGTCGTATGCCAATAAGGATTTGTGACATGGTTTTGCAGTTTTTTAAAATTGCAATTTCGAGATATTTATACTCCACAAAAAAGTGTGGAGTATATAGCGATTGTGCGCGAAACGCAGTAATTTTAACCTGCTGTTCTTCAGGTGGACCTGTGCGGATCTAATTGCATCCGTGCGGTTCTTCGGTACAGCCGCTAGAGAAGAGTTACAGTGGAGATCGACACATCAGCAGATTCGCCGGAAGATGTCATGAAGATCGAGCTTTGTTGCGCGAAGATCGGATGAGTATTTCGGAAGTTATGAATGATTTGCCAGTTGAAAAGATCCGCAAAATGTAAAATACGCATCGGCGCAATGCGTGTTTTCCGATTTTGACGAAATCTCAACACGTGATAGAGCTCGAAAAGACGCATCCAACGCAAGTTACCGCATGTCGCTACGATGCACCGTTCACGAGTTATGGCTTCAAGTTTGTCCTACTTCAACATAAGGGCCATAGGAATGAATAAGCAGCGCAAACTTTGGCATGCCATAACTCGTGAACGATGCATCGTAGCGACATGCGGTAACTTGCGTTGGATGCGTCTTTTCGAGCTCTATCACGTGTCGAAATTGCGTCAAAATCGGAAAGCACGCATTGCGCCGATGCGTATTTTACATTTTGCGGATCTTTTCAACTGGGAAATCATGCATAACTTCCGAAATACTCATCCGATCTGCGCGCAACAAAGCTCGATCTTCATGAAAACTTCCGGCGAATCAGCTGATGTGTCGATCTCCGCTGTAACTCTTCTCTAGCGGCTATACCGAAGAACCGCACGGATGCAATTAGATCCGCACAGGTCCACCTGAAGAACAGCAGGTTAACCGGATGGCGTTCGCGCGTGAAGCAGCCGATTTGCAAACGGTTTTTTGCGTTGGGTAGGCCTAGTAGGTGGGCAACCTGCTCGACATATGGGGTCACGCTGCGGGACCCCGTTGGCGGGAAATTCAAAAATTTAAATTTTCAAAGTACTGAAAATTGGGTGGGGCAAGGTAGAACTCGAAAAAGTTGCATATAATGGTATAACATATTCCCCTTTCAGCCTTTAGGCATTTTACATGAAATATACTATCTTTTGATATGTTGTAGCCCTCGATAGTGCCGAGTCGGCAAAAAAAGAATTGGATCGCTGCGGGACCTATTTTGGCGCCAAATTTGAAAAATTCGCAAATTTTGGCCCCGGGTCGACTTTGACGGGCTGCTGTGCGAGCTAGGTAGCAGCTAGAGCGGCGAGACCACTCTTGGTGCTCCTTCCCAGATGTCCTCTATCGAATGGGCCATGAACGGAGAAAATCGGGCAAAACACAAAAAACTTTCTTACACTGCGACTTTTTCGACTCCGGGGTAGAAAATTGCGATTTTTGCATTTCGGCGTCTATAGCGCTCGAATGCGTTGCCGGATCGTTCCAAAAGTGGTTTTAAACGATTCTACGTTGAAATCTGGTCCAGAAAAGTGTTTTTGACAAATTCGCAGAGCTACAGTAACCCTGCCGCGTCCATTTGAATATTGGGTGTCGGGTCGACTTTCGCGATATTATACTCGATTTCGGGGTTTTCGGGGGCGCTGATTACGAATTTGGCATCCGTTTAGCGTTTGGATGATGTTTGAATGTACCTACGATGAATTTGCATGCTACCGTACCCCAAGTGCAGAATTTCGGTTCCTGGAGTCCATAGGAAGTTAGGGGTGTTGTATGTCGATTCTGGGGTATTTTGGGATGTGGATCACGAATTTGGCATTACTTTTGCGATTGGGAGTGCCAGGAGGCCACAACAGACGAGGAGTCACCGTGCGTAGGAGTTCAAATTTGTGGAGTATACTGCGTCCCCCGGACGACTTGCCTGGTTTCAATCAAAATATGAAAATGTCGAAAATCGACTTTTTCACCTGATGATATAGCGGCGAAATTTCTTCATAAATGGAAAGAGTAGTAGACTGCGGATAATTTTTAACGCAAGAGAAAGTTTTTGCAAATATGGAATTTAACAGAAATACGTGATTATTTGCCAAAATTTCATAAATCAACAAAATAGAACGCCGTTTGTTGACGAATTTGAACGCAGAAATGGTAAGGCCGTATGCCAATAAGAATTTGTGACATAGTTTTACAGTTTTAATAAATTCCAATTTCGAGATATTTAGAATTGAAATTTAAAAAAATGTCAGAATCGAGATTTTCGTCTGATGGCCAGAACAGCTGTTTATTCATGAATGTGCACTCGGAAACAGAAATGCGTACGCTGAACACAGAAATTCACTCGCACCAAATTTTGGCAAGTTTTTTGTTGGATGTGACGTTTTCACACAGGTAGGAAACATCAGATAAACGGCGTCGTATCATGCCGATAACATATAGCGAACGCGGCGATATCACTGAGCTTCAGATCAGCTGTACAGACAACCGTATCGTGGGGATAGCTGCACTTGGCATTAAGGTACACATTCTCAAGACACTTTCTCCAGATGCGGCTAACGATGTGTACAAAGCTCACTATACTGTTCACCAAAATTTGACAGACACACAGTATAGGTTGAACTTTTTACACACACAGCTTGTTACACACACAGCTTGTTTCGATCGGCTTCAGACGGACGACTTCCTATGTACAAGAGCTCGGCGTTAGTTCGTGCGACTGCGCACACATACAGTACGTACATACGTGCGTGCGTTCGGTTCTGATATCTCGGCGTTGGACAGTCGTAAGAAGACGATCTTGAGCTCATTGGATAGGTCTCTGCTCACTGATCGGTAGTCATAACCAAAGTCGAGACTCAAAATGTTGAATTTCGCGGTTACAGTAGTCCGAAAGCTCAAAACACAGAACGGCTCTAACTCACTCGTCTTGCGTCGTAGAGAGACGATCTTGGACTCTTTCAATAGCGTTCGACGCAGTGATCGTTTGTTCTCTCATTGGTCGCGACTCAAAAATTTGATTTTTGCGAATTGCAGTAATTCAAAGGTCCAGAGACGCAAAATGGCTTTAACTCGCTCGTCTGATGTCGTAGAACGGCAACAGGTGCGTCAGCTTGCTGAACGCTTAAAACGTGCACACGGTAAATCCTCCAAGTTGGAGCACCCGTCTGAATTTTGAAAGTTGTAGAACACGCGACTTTGCGCATGTGATTTGAACTTGCAAGTAGCGCCCTCGTTTTGCAAGTGTTAGTAATGTTGGTATTTACCAAAGGTGGGCGCTTGTTGAACTGAGGCGCATAATATTCTCAAGCTTCCTCTAGGAGTGGTGCTTATTTGGGGGGGGGGGGGGTGGTTGCTTATTCAAAAGTGGGCAAGCTTATTGGAGACTTTACGGTAGCTTGGGTTTCATGGGTTTTCGTCTGGGCAGGCAACAAGGGGCGACGTCGTGTTGGCGAGAACGTTGACGGCGGCCCTGTAGACGCCCTTGTCCTTTCTCAGCTGGACGCTGGTAGAGACGACCTCGCTGGTGGCCGTCAACTCGTTGAGGTTGAGACGGTAGAGGTCCATGCTTTTGGGTTGGAACTTCTCTCCCGTCCACTCGACCTGCAGATTCCTCTCCTCCAGATCCTTCTGCACCTCCTGAACCGTCGTCTTGTTCCTCTTGCCCGTCTTCGATGCTCCCTGCGCGTTGATGCCGATATCGAGAAAGCTGAAGCCACCGCCGCCGCTGCGCCCTTCTAAACATATCGAACTGGATCGTCAGCTCATGACAGATGAACTTGGCTGAACCTTGTTCAATGCGGTAGTATCAAGTAGGCGTAGGCTTTCTAGATGAACCAAGCGCATTGCGCACTCGTCTCTTCCAGGTCGTTGATGTTCAAGACGTCGCTGGACGACTGGTCCTTGGTGAAGCGCCTGTTCAGGTAGGTGGCGACTCTGTCCGGACGCAAGTTGTCACGTTCCCAGTAGACCGACTTCCACAACTCCGGCGTGAGAGCGGCCGAGGAGATTCGGTGCGCCTAGACGTTGATTGTTGTTCTTGCATCTACATACCTATTCATGTCTTGTTCTTGATGCCACTGTTTAAACAATCAATACAGGCTGTTTCGTACTGTACCTTCAGCACGTCTCCCAGTTGATTCCGAACGCTCAATTCATCCCCGGTAGCCACGTAGGACTCGTCGGTAATTAGTGTGGCGATGACTGAGGAGGTGATCTCCCTTCCCAGACGGTTGACGTCGTCGGCCCTCAGATAGACGCGGTCAGTTCCCGTCTGCCGCACCAGCTGTTGCAACTTGGCGAAAAGATGCCCCTGCAGCAGGTGCCTGCCCTGAAGCGGAACACGTTTTTTTATTATTACTTATGGTAATTTGGAAATTCTTCATGAATGATGCGGGCACACCATGCAGCTGGCAAGTTCAGAAAAGGACAAGGAACCTTGATGACGAGTCGTCGACTAGAGCTGTCGCTCGTGTGAATCAGATACTCCAAGACAAGGCCTTCGAAGTCGTGCGGGTCGCTCTGGAGGTCCGCCAGCGCCGCCTGACAGTCTTCCAACGTCTTCGCTGTCATGCCGAAGCGGACGGTCTCGCGCAGCTTCGTCAACGGCGTCCACCGGCTGTTGAGAATGACCTTGTCTGCAAAGGGGGACTCGGCGCTGTTCCAGACGAGGCGCACCTCCACGATGGGCATGGGCAAGAACTGCAGCGCGCTCAGCCGCTCGTTGCCCGTCTTCTTCCTTGAATATCGACGGATAAATCCGTTTGACCTGATGCAAGTATACATACGTCACCGCATCACCCGACCTGAGGTGGGTGAGGGCGGCGAGCTTCACTTGGTCGTTCCACATGACGACGGGCAAGCTGAGGGAGTGCCGAGCCGTCAGCGTGGAAGAGTGACAGCGAGCCCTTTGAGCGTCCAAACCAACCAGTGGCATCACGAAGAAAGTCTTCTGCGACGACTGCCGTTGGTCGTTCCGGGCGTGGCCCCAGACAGCCAGATTGAAACCCTTGAAGGGCACGGTGGCAATCGCCTCGGGCGACAGCACCACGTGAAAGGGACTCTTCTGTCCTTCGTCTTCACCGGTTTCCGCGGCGAAAACTGGCCGGCCAAAGTACAAAGTGTGGAAGAAAAGAATGACGAAGACCGTCGGAAACCCACTAAACATTTTCGGTCGGTTGGAAAGTCGACTATTGCTCATTCGGTATCAAAAGAGTGCGACCATTTCTTTTATAGAGGAGCTCATAGGTACATATTATGTTGGCAACGAGTGAAGACGTTGACAAACTTTGGTGGTGTCGTTTGGCCGACTGCCACTGGCTTGAACGGTAGGAATTTCGCCTCTAGTCACTTTCGGCGGCTAGAAATGTCGTCGCAGCGCCGTTGTCAAAGTCTAGCGCTCACGCGTTATCTCCCATCTCCGAATTCTGGAGCCGGTTCGTTGCTGTCTTAAGTTCGTCAATTTGCGAGCAGATGCGAAGTTGGAAAGTCATTGACAGAAGAGGTAAACTTTCTCACGCAAAACACGCAGATGCAGATTTCGTCAAACTCTTTGAGTTGAGTGTGCGTTATGGGGTCATAATATGACCATATTATGGGACTGACATATCGGTCAAACCTATAGAGGAGTGAGGGTACAAGCACAATCTCCCTCAACCATAGGTACCCTCTCATCCAACACACAGCAAGTCACTTGTAGCCGACGCGAGGATCGAAGCATGCCATGGCCGTCGTTCAGTTGACTTCACCGTCCAGTCAGCGACGCTCAATCATCGCCGTTGCTGAAGCAAGTCATCGGCAAGCGCTGCGCTTGGAGCGCAAACGAGAAGACACGCATCGCTCCGCGTTGTACTGGTCGATAATACAAATATCGCCAGCGGAACAATGGCAGAGAAAGCCTCCGAACGGCGATATTCCTCGGATCCCCTGGTCTTTTGTTATCACTCACATCAATTCAATTTAGTGTGACTTACAAACACAGTAGCTATGTATAGTTACAGGTTATTCTGCCAGAGGAGTTGAAGACTGCCATAATGAAGCAGCTCCACTTCCAAGCGGCCTACCGTATGACTAGAGTCAATTCCACCTGGGACAAGTGGCTGAGTGGGCGAATCGGCCTCCACCACCACATCAGTCAGTGTACTGTCACTATTCAAGGGGACGTCGGTGTCCAGTTGTCGTTTCCAGTAGAAGCGCTTCGCATGACTTCAAGGAGCGGTCTCGGGTTGGACGCGCTCGCAGGGTTCATGAGACGAGCCGGCGTAGTGTGCGCCGCATCTGTGAAGACGCTGTACCTTGATTTGAAAGACATTCCCGAGGACCTAAGCACTTCAAAACGCCATGCGTTGAGTCTCTTCGGAAAGGAGATGCAAAATTCCAATGTTTTGAAGAAGCTGGTGGTCTACTCCATCCGTGAGAGCCGATACCAAACATCGATTTCGGCCCTACTCGTCAAAGACGACGAATTTATCGAGACTGAAAGCGCGACTATAAAGCCGTTGGCAGGTCTGTTCGAGGGTTTGATTAACGCAGTGTCGCTGGAGACTATTTCGATTGGAGCAGATGACGCTCTAGCCTTCGAAGAGGTGCGTTTGAGAGCTACTAATCACATTCGAACCCCGTACGTTTCGTTGCCCGATGACGCTACGTACATGTATGAGTCTTCTTCCATACTGTAACTTTAGTTAACTCAGGCTTATGCTTATGCTTAGGCTTAGGCTAAGGGTTCTGCTTAGGCATAGGCTTCTTAGGCTTAGGCATGCAACCCTTGCGTGCCTCTCGCCATGGCAAGTCTTACCTAGCTTTGCATTGGCCTGCTTAAACACACAAGAAAGTACCTATTGTCGAGTTTTCGTTTGTATAGGGTACTGACTGTAGTCAACATACAAGTAGAATAATGCCAACTCCTGAACTTTCTTCGCCTGTTCAGGTGTTGTCAGCCGACGCTACCGTCGCGTCCATAACTGAGCTGACGTGCTGGCAAAGGCAGCGATTGACGAAGCCGGCCGACGAACTGCCCTTTACCAATACGCTGAACACCGACCGAGTATTCGAATTGGCGATTGCCCGCTTCTCTGCCACGTTCACCCATCTACGCCTGCCCTCCATAAGTCTGAAAGTTGGCCGCAATAGCGGATTCCTGCTCCCTTTTCTGGCGAATATCACTCTTGAGAACCTGAGCTCAGATTGCAAGCGTTCCAATGACCTTCTGGGCGATTTGGTTGACATGGCGCCCAACCTGGAGCACGTCTCAATCGACAAAGTCTACTTCAGTCTGCAAGTGTCGCCGTCCGCGCCGCCCGCAGGCTACTATTCCCTGGTGGAGAAGTGCCTGCATCTCAAGAGGTTGCATATTGGATGCGTGGTGACAGATAGGGCGGACGCTCAGCTGATGATCGCCTATTGGCCCGCACAGCACCTGCTCTGGATAACCACTGAGAGACTACAGCAACCCTTCGGGCCGGACACGCTGATCGTTGGGGGCAATACCTTCGCAGAAGTGGAAACAAGCAGCGCCTTCAGTTGTCCAGAGCTGAATGCTCCTTTGTGAAGCTGATTGCTGATGCGATTAATATTACACCAGAGCTACGTCATAGGAGTGGCACATGTCTTACTCCAGAACTGTAGGTGTGTAGATGGCGAGCACTGCTGGTGGTGGTGAGCTGACTGCGAAAATACGCTCAACACTGCGTTGTAAATGCTATACATCCCACTGCAACTAAGTACACATGTACCTGCAGCTTGTGTGCTAGCTAGCGGATGTTAGACTGTTTCACAGTAACCTTAGAAAGTGGCCTTTGCGCGTGGGAGGAAACGCACGTAGTGAATCGGCGAGACAAAACCGGCTCTTGTTGCACGCGACTCTCAGGTCCATCATTCTGTGTGAGTGACAAAGCGTTCTTGACAAAGATCGATCCTAGTCCAAAAAGTTTCCATGTGATCTACGAAGTCGACATGCCTCTTCGCTGGGCACTTCAGGGAGAGCCCAAAATAGTTCGGCGCCGTTTGGTGGCTGGACGTCAGCGCTGTCTTCAGACGACTTGGCGATCTTCAAAGAATCTCCGCTTTGCTGAAATGCCGCACCGTATGTTGTAATCTACCGTGTGCCCTACCGTCCAACCACCGTCCATATTTGTTTGAGTGGTCAAAGAGCACTTACATACTAGAGATTTCGCAGCTATGCGGCAGATCACAATCAGTTAGCTCTGAATAACAACTGAGAGACTCCAGCAAGCATTCTGTCCAGACACTCTGATCGTTGGGGGCAACACTTTTGCGTGGAGACAAGCAGCTGCTTCAGATGCTCAGAGCTGAATGTTCCTTTGTGAAAGAGACTGATGAGCGAAGTCCTGCACTGCACCATACACGACTCACTCCAGAGTCTGAATGTAATGTAGAACGTAGAACGGTGCCGACTGACAAGATAACGGCACTGCAACGCATTGTTGTACATGTTAGACGTCTTGCTACAGCTATGTGCGTGTAGATATGGTTAGGTTGTGTGCTTAGCGGATGTTTAGCTCGTTCACTTACCCACTACGCTTAATTTGTGCACCATAAAGAATGGATGGGCGGTTCTAGTCTGACCAGTGAGGCCTTGCCTGGCATGATTACGTACGAATGAAGCAACCCAAGAGATGGACTGCTTTCTCTAATTATGGCCGAAGTGTGATTGTGGCCGTCTGTTTGATGTTTGGAGCAGTGTGGCTCGTTTTCGGATTCTCACAAAGCAGGACTGTTTCTTATGCAACGTCGCGCATAACAATTGGTGGAACGTACGAAGGGATTCAAAACTGCAGCTGTCAAGACACCAAAGGCATTCGAAACGACTTCTGTTATCGACCGTCATTCAATCTCAGTGCCGTTGGCCAGAAGTTCAACTGCTCGCTTCTGAGTTACCTGAAGACTTTTGAGCTGGTGAGAAGTCAAGTAGTTATTTCCACTCAAGTTGCACTCAAATTGTTGATCAAATGACAGGATAGGGCAAGTCAACACAAATTCGTCGATCTCAGAGTTGACCCATTCCCCGCGCCAAGATTTGTCACCGCCTGTTCGTCCAATCATATAGAGGGGGCTTTGAGGCTAATCAGGATTATCGGAGAGCGATTTCCACAGCAGAAACTGCTTCTCTATGGACTGACATTGAACGACACTGAAGTCGAGCTGCTGAAGAGCTACTCAAATGTGGACTTCAGATGGTTTCGCTTTGATCTCTATCCACCTCACGTCAAAGACTTGCTGAACTATGCATGGAAGATTCTCATCATTGCGGTGAGCCACTACAATTCTATGGATGTTCGTGTTAATGTGCGTGGATCCCCATGTTTGTGAAAACGAGCGTGTTTCTTTGGGCAGCTTTTGAACGACCGCAGTCTTTTCAAGACGAGGTTTATGCCCCGGCTATAGGTGCAACAATTGCATGCCTCTTCACTGATTACTTCAGGAAACCTTAAAAGAATTTGGCGCCGTTTGGTGGTTGGACGTCAGCGTCGTCTTCAGAAAAGGCGGCGACCTTGAAAGAAACTACGCTTTGCTGAAATGTCGCAACCTATCGGACCGTCCACGTTTGCTTGAGTGGTCAAAGAGCCTGGCATTAAAGGATCCAGTATTATCCGACTGGGCACGATCAATTAGTGATTGTGACAAGTCGGCATTCCTTCTGCCAAGCAGCACATCCACCAGCATATGGGCAACAACAAATCCCGGCAAGCGATAGAATGGCACGCAGCTTCCAATGCGCAAATACCTAATGTCGTGATGAAATCTTCAGGCGCCTATACTTATTTCCCCGTCAGGGAACACGTTGTCAAAGGCCAGAGAATGTTTGGCGCAACGATCATGCTCGCAGTTCGGACCTCTGAAGTGGTGGAGAGTGTGATGAAATGGTGGTCATGTTGGGAAATTAGGTAGGTACCTGTGTAATCACATCTATGATGCGTTGTCACTCGCCTCACAGGGCTACACTGTGCGCTTTGGAAAGAGACTGCATAGCGCCAGAGGGAGCCCGCCTTTGTTGTCGCTTCAAGGGGAAGGCTGATGACCGCTTCCACAACTACGCCGGCTGTCACAGGTGAAACTACAGTAGTCTCATTTCGTTTCAGTTACAATGCTGACAAAAACTGAATTTGAAATAGCGTTGAAACTGCTTTATGTATTTAATACTCAAATACAGTACTACAGTCTGAAACGTTTCTACGATAGCAAATCTTACTGCAAAAGCTGCTATCTGGTCTATATTTAGACTGAAATCACTATACGTTAATTAGAAGATTCAACGTAATCCGCAATACACCAGTTTTAATCAATTGTTGCATCTGGCTTGTCAGCCAGCTTCGTACCGGACCTAGTTGCGTATCGCCGAAACTGGATGCATTTCTATTGGTCATCCAAACCAATGAAGCGATTTAGCGACGAGACTTCAACGTTTCTACAATTGCAGATATGACCAATCGGTGTTCAACGTACTGCTCTCAAACCAGTTCCAGTCGCAGTACAATTGGACGGGAGGTCCCACCGACTTCTTCACGATTTCTCGCCTGCCGGAGCCGCCTGAACTCATACAGAAGAAGTCCAATTGTGACGATACATAGGAAGAGTGGGTTTGAGGTGAAAGCTGCAGTGCAGATAAGACATGATAGTGTAATTCTAGGGGTAGAATCCACAGAGAAGCATGTAATGCAGTGTCCGCTAAACTGACCCTTTGCTCACTGAGAGTGTATGATCGTTGCGTAACGACGACTACTATGAGATCCAAATTCTGTAGACAACACGCTATGGCCCGATTAGCTTTGCTCTTTTTGCCGCTTGCAAAAACATGATGGTACCTCTCGTTTGTGTGATATACGACACCGCCTCAGCTGCTTGCTACAAACAGACCACTCTGTCTCACCACACCACTACGTTCCCATGCGGCAAACAAAACGCAGGGTCATTTCTGTCTACACAGAAAGCTAACTTCATCATGTTACTGCATGACAGGACTCTACGATTTGCCGTAGTTTGCTTCCAGATCTACTGCTCGGCAGATGGGGCCCTCAATTCTTCCTTTCTCGAAGATATCGACGTCACGCTGCTAAAGAATAACCCAAAGTCGTTCTTTGCTGTAAAAGCAGCCACAGCGTGTTCAAACGCCAGCCAAGCATACTTCCTAGGCGACGATACACCCCTACCAAGACTAGACGAAGACCGCTTGGTCAACATCTCCAACTACCCACTATTGTGCTACGCTGGCTGGCCTAAATACAATTCTTTGCGACTTCAAATATTAATGGCGCTCCACTTATCACGCAGCCTTCCTAATTCATCGTCATGTCGCGCAGTTGTACAGTCAGCGAATACAGAGCTACAGTGCTGGTTCAGCCATTGCCAGATTCAATGTGATAGTGAGCCTAAAAGAGATGCGGTGTCAAAAGCTTGGTGCCGTGACCAAGCGTTGGTGAATTCGATCAGAACAGCGGCTGATAAACTGGCGAAAGCAAAACAGAGCCTCTTAGGCTGGAGCGACCCAGTATCAAAGAAGTATCTAGTCGGTGCAAGGGATCTCAACTTCAAGCATATGCTTTCTAGCCATTTTGGAGAAAGCTTTTCCCCGCTCTGCTCTGACCTACATTCATCCGAACTCATCATGTCTGTTCAGCACTGGAGGTGGCCGTGGAACTCTAACAGGAACTGCTGTCTTCCTCTCCAGGACTATGCTAATAGCTTGGACAAGCAATACACTGTTGTGACGATAGCTGCAACTAATTTCCTTGTGAAGAAGGGGCGTTTGAAGCAAACCTTTGGCTGTTACGATCAAAAGAATCTGTTTGACGACGCCGATCGTTCTATGTGCCACCCACCTGAAAGCCCCTATGACAACTTCCTACTACAGAAAGCGCGAGCAACAACCAGTCGTGTGGCGGGTCATTTCTTTCTTTCAAAGAGTTTGATCGGACTTGGGTTCTACGCAGGAGTCGTCACCAACTTCTCACTAGTGGCTCTATTGGTGGCTTCGTGCTGCTGCTCTGGCGGAAACGAGAGCAGTGTTTGGAGGACATGCTTTGCTTACTTCACAAGTGTCACACTGGCAAACTGCTGCACACTCCTTGCCATGACATTCGAGTATAGTCTGGACACAAGGTGGCTCATCAAGCACATTATGCCACCGATCTGCGACAGAAACATGTACCCATGGGTGCCTGCTCTGATTTGTGGCCCCTTTCTCTGCCCAGCCCACCCCAGGGTTAGGGAGACATGCTATGAGGGCTTTGGGGGTGAGGGGCTTTGCACATTTTAGGCCATCACAATTTGGAGGCTGACACCTGGTGATGAGCGGTTTTGCACACTCAGGTGTAGTTGTGAGTTCAGCACACGGGAGGGGGGGGGGATTGGAGTAGCGTGCTCACCAAAATAATAATTACAAGCAGTTTGCAGACTCCACCACTGTTTTGGTTATGATGAATGTGCCTATGATGTGTATGTTGTAGGTGCCTAACTACGGAGTGTCACAGGTGTTGTACCAGGTACATTTTTAAGTGGCACATTACAATGTGCAATTAGCTACCAATTCCAACTCAATTTCCAGGTCGAGCGAACTGCACCTACACGAACATAAACACCAGTTGCCCAAACGTGTGCCGCTCTTTCTTCACAATATTGCGACCGTGCAAAGCCTTACCACCAATTCTCCAGTGTAGAAAACCTCCACCTCCCTCCCCCCTTTACTTCCAACAGTGCAAATCCACCGCACACTCAAAAAAATCTTCATACCTGCCGGAGTCGCCGCTCACCTAGCCTGCTGACCTTCAGATGGACTTGTGCGGTTCTTCGGTTCGGAATGAAGGGCTACAGAAGAGCTACAGCGGAGATCGACACAACAGTAGATTGCCCAGATGATTTCATGAAGACTGGTCTTTGTTGCGCGAAGATCAGATGAGTATTTCAGATGTTATGCATGATTTCCCAGTTGACAAGATCCACCAAATTTAAAGTACGCACGATTTCTCCAATTCTGACGAAATTTGAACACTTGATAGAGCCTGACAAGACGCATCCAGCGCAAGTTACCGCAAGTCGCAAAGATGTGCCGTTCACGAGTTATGGTGTGTCAAAGTTTGTGCGGGTTTTTAATCCCTAGTAGCCCTACTAGTGCCTTTAGCCCATAGGCGATACTGTATATCTATAGCTGAACACCTATGGAAACAGAGCCATATTTGTATCGACCCTTGGAAATCAGCCACTGCTCACAACATGTATTGGCCTATGGTTCACAGCCAATGCTCACAACAGCCCATAGGAGATTCAGATAGATCTAAAGTCATTCGACACTGTGCCTCTGTCAGTGCCTGCTTTTAGGGTTGCACCAGCTGCCATGTCTCAGGATACACTGAAGCTAACACATGGATGCTTGCATTTAGCCCATAGGAGATTTCAGATAGATCTAATGTCATCTGACACTGTGCCCCTGCCAGTGCCTGCATTTACCATTGTGCCTGCTCCCGTGCCTTTGATTACACTCAACTCTGAATATAGGTGTTTGTGTTTAGCCCATAAGATATTTCAGACACATCAAATGTCTCTTGACACTGCGCCCTTGCCAGTGCCTGCATTTACCTTCGAACCTGGTCCCGTGCCTTTGAATACATGTCGGTGTCTCACAGCGACAACTCTGTAGCAAATGGTAACGCAACCAGTGCGAAATGTGCATGAAAACAACCATCAGCCACTCCTTAGTGGTCAGAATGTACTGTGCAGCCAATATTTTTGTGATTTTTGTGGAATTTAGTAATTTGCAAAAGTTTTAAAATAGGAGGGGACAAATCGCAGTCAATGACGGTTCTTTTGATCTATAGATCTCCAGGATCCATCAACTGTGTCGCTAGAAAATGGCCGGACAGACAAACAAACAAACAAACAAACGGACAGACTCTATGCCGCTTAGTATATAGGACTAGTGCCTTTAGCCCATGAACACCTATGGAAACAGAGCCATTTGTATCGACCCTTGAAAATCAGCCACTGCTCACAACATGTATTGCCTATGGTTCACAGCCAATGCTCACAACAGCCCATAGGAGATTCAGATAGATCTAAAGTCATTCGACACTGTGCCTCTGTCAGTGCCTGCTTTTAGGATTGCACCAGCTGCCATGTCTCAGGATACACTGAAGCTAACACTTGGATGCTTGCATTTAGCCCATAGGAGATTTCAGATAGATCTAATGTCATCTGACACTGTGCCCCTGCCAGTGCCTGCATCTACCATTGTGCCTGCTCCTGTGCCTTTGATTACACGCAACTCTGAATATAGGTGTTTGTGTTTAGCCCATAAGATATTTCAGATACATCAAATGTCTCTTGACACTGCGCCCTTGCCAGTGCCTGCATTTACCTTTGAACCTGTTCCCATGCCTTTGAATACATGTCGGTGTCTCACAGCGACAACTTTGTAGTGAATGGTAAGACAACCGGTGCGAAATGTGCATGAAAGCAACCATCAGCCACTCCTTAGTGGTCAGAATGTACTGTGCAGCCAATATTTTTGTGATTTTTGTGGAATTTAGTAATTTGCAAAAGTTTTAAAATAGGAGGGGACAAATCGCAGTCAATGACGGTTCTTTTGATCTATAGATCTCCAGGATCCATCAACTGTGTCGCTAGAAAATGGCCGGACAGACAAACAAACAAACAAACAAACGGACAGACTCTATGCCGCTTAGCATATAGGACTAGTGCCTTTAGCCCATAGGCGATACTGCATATCTATAGCTGAACACCTATGGAAACAGAGCCATTTGTATCGACCCTTGGAAATCAGCCACTGCTCACAACATGTATTGCCTATGGTTCACAGCCAATGCTCACAACAGCCCATAGGAGATTCAGATAGATCTAAAGTCATTCGACACTGTGCCTCTGTCAGTGCCTGCTTTTAGGATTGCACCAGCTGCCATGTCTCAGGATACACTGAAGCTAACACATGGATGCTTGCATTTAGCCCATAGGAGATTTCAGATAGATCTAATGTCATCTGACACTGTGCCCCTGCCAGTGCCTGCATTTACCACTGTGCCTGCTCCTGTGCCTTTGATTACACGCAACTCTGAATATAGGTGTTTGTGTTTAGCCCATAAGATATTTCAGATACATCAAATGTCTCTTGACACTGCGCCCTTGCCAGTGCCTGCATTTACCTTCGAACCTGGTCCCGTGCCTTTGAATACATGTCGGTGTCTCACAGCGACAACTCTGTAGCAAATGGTAACACAACCGGTGCGAAATGTGCATGAAAGCAACCATCAGCCACTCCTTAGTGGTCAGAATGTACTGTGCAGCCAATATTTTTGTGATTTTTGTGGAATTTAGTAATTTGCAAAAGTTTTAAAATAGGAGGGGACAAATCGCAGTCAATGACGGTTCTTTTGATCTATAGATCTCCAGGGTCCATCAACTGTGCCGCTAGAAAATGGCCGGACAGACAAACAAACAAACAAACAAACGGACAGACTCTATGCCGCTTAGTATATAGGACTAGTGCCTTTAGCCCATAGGCGATACTGTATATCTATAGCTGAACACCTATGGAAACAGAGCCATTTGTATCGACCCTTGGAAATCAGCCACTGCTCACAACATGTATTGCCTATGGTTCACAGCCAATGCTCACAACAGCCCATAGGAGATTCAGATAGATCTAAAGTCATTCGACACTGTGCCTCTGTCAGTGCCTGCTTTTAGGATTGCACCAGCTGCCATGTCTCAGGATACACTGAAGCTAACACATGGATGCTTGCATTTAGCCCATAGGAGATTTCAGATAGATCTAATGTCATCTGACACTGTGCCCCTGCCAGTGCCTGCATTTACCATTGTGCCTGCTCCTGTGCCTTTGATTACACGCAACTCTGAATATAGGTGTTTGTGTTTAGCCCATAAGATATTTCAGATACATCAAATGTCTCTTGACACTGCGCCCTTGCCAGTGCCTGCATTTACCTTCGAACCTGTTCCCATGCCTTTGAATACACATCGGTGTCTCACAGTGACAACTTTGTAGTGAATGGTAAGACAACCGGTGCGAAATGTGCATGAAAGCAACCATCAGCCACTCCTTAGTGGTCAGAATGTACTGTGCAGCCGATATTTTTGTGATTTTTGTGGAATTTAGTAATTTGCAAAAGTTTTAAAATAGGAGGGGACAAATCGCAGTCAATGACGGTTCTTTTGATCTATAGATCTCCAGGATCCATCAACTGTGTCGCTAGAAAATGGCCGGACAGACAAACAAACAAGCAAACAAACGGACAGACTCTATGCCGCTTAGCATATAGGACTAGTGCCTTTAGCCCATAGGCGATACTGCATATCTATAGCTGAACACCTATGGAAACAGAGCCATTTGTATCGACCCTTGGAAATCAGCCACTGCTCACAACATGTATTGCCTATGGTTCACAGCCAATGCTCACAACAGCCCATAGGAGATTCAGATAGATCTAAAGTCATTCGACACTGTGCCTCTGTCAGTGCCTGCTTTTAGGATTGCACCAGCTGCCATGTCTCAGGATACACTGAAGCTAACACATGGATGCTTGCATTTAGCCCATAGGAGATTTCAGATAGATCTAATGTCATCTGACACTGTGCCCCTGCCAGTGCCTGCATTTACCATTGTGCCTGCTCCTGTGCCTTTGATTACACGCAACTCTGAATATAGGTGTTTGTGTTTAGCCCATAAGATATTTCAGATACATCAAATGTCTCTTGACACTGCGCCCTTGCCAGTGCCTGCATTTACCTTCGAACCTGTTCCCGTGCCTTTGAATACACGTCGGTGTCTCACAGCGACAACTTTGTAGTGAATGGAAAGACAACCAGTGCGAAATGTGCATGAAAGCAACCATCAGCCACTCCTTAGTGGTCAGAATGTACTGTGCAGCCGATATTTTCACGATTTTTGTGGAATTTAGTAATTTGCTCAAGTTTTAAAATAGGAGGGGACAAATCGCAGTCAATGACGGTTCTTTTGATCTATAGATCTCCAGGATCCATCAACTGTGTCACGAGAAAATGGCCGGACAGACAAACAAACAAACAAACGGACAGACTCTATGCCGCTTAGTATATAGGACCGGACAGACAAACAAACAAACAAACGGACAGACTCTATGCCGCTTAGTATATAGGATGTTGAAGTTGGAGAAACTTTAGGCCATACCTCGTCAACGGTGCATCGCTTCGACTTGCGGTAAGATGCGTTGGATGCGTCTTGCCATCTTGTCGAGCTCTATCACATGTTGAAATTTCATCAAAATTGGAAGAATCGCGTTGCGCCAGTGCGTACTGTACTTTAATTTTTGAAGATCTTGTCAACTGGGAAATCATGCATTACTTCTGAAATACTACCCCGATCTTCGCGCAACAAAGACCAATCTTCATGAAATCATCTGGGGAATCTACCGACGTGTCTATCTCCGTTGTAGCGCTTCTCTAGCGGCCGTACCGAAGAACCGCACAACCCCAGAAGATCCGCACAAGTCCACCTGAAGGTCAGCAGGTCAAGCCCGGGGGGGTATGGGGGGGGGGGTAAGCCCCCCCCCCCCCCCTAGCCGAAAGTGTACCCCCCATACCCCCCCCCAGCTACCCCCTTCCAGCCTTCTCCAAAAGAGCCCCCCCCCCCTAGAATTTCAAAAATTTTCGCCTGCGGCGCTTAAAAATGGCAAAAATTTCGCCTGCGGCGCTTGAAAATAGCAAATTTGTCGCCTGCGGCGCTATATTTTGGGCGTTTTTTCGCTCGGCCTCAGCCGAGCGAACCCTATCAAGAGCTCGGCGTGCGTGCGTGCGTGCGTACGTACGTACGTACGTGCGTACGTACGTACGTCACGCTCGCTTCGGGCTTAATAACTCGCTCGTCCGACGTCGTAGGATGGAGTGTGAGACATGGTCGGGTAGCCAGCGGACTCCTCTCGCCATCTGAGTGTTCAAAACTGAAATAAGTTTTCAAACTCGCGCGCTACAGTATCCCAAAGTGGGGTCCATTTTAAGACAAAAGTTGACCGAAACTAGTCAAATCGCATATCAAAGTGAAGCGGTCGAGCTCCTGAGCACGAATCCGACAACAAAAAGTTTCAAAAGTTTAAACAGAGAGCTACAGTAACCAAAACGCGTCGAAAACTGGAAACGACACACTTGCTTCGGGCTTCATAACTCGCTTGTCTGACGTCGCTGGGTTGAGTTCGACACATCGACGGGTAGCCCTCGGACTACTCTCGCCATCTGAGTGTTCAAAACTGAAATAAGTTTTGAAAGTCGCGCGCTACAGTATCCCAAAGTGGGGTCCGTTTTAAGACAAAAGTTGACCGAAGCTAGTCAAATTACATATCAAAGTGAAGCGCTCGAGCTCCTGAGCACGAATTCAGCAACAAAAAGTTTCACAAGTTTAAACAGAAAGCTACAGTAACCAAAACGCGTCGAAAACTGGAAACGACACGCTTGCTTCGGGCTTAATAACTCGCTTGTCTGACGTTGCTGGGATGAGTTCGACACATCGACGGGTAGCCCTCGGACTACTCTCGCGAACTGTGACGTCGAAATAATAACAAGTTTTAAAAATTGCGCGTTACAGTATCTCGAAGTAATGTCCGCGAAAAGTCAAAACTTCATCAAACCTAGTCGAATCGCATATCAAAATGAAGCGCTCGACCTCCTGAGCAAGAATCCGACAACAAAAAGTTTCAAAAGGTCACTGAGAGGGCTACAGTAACCAAAACGCGATGAAAACTGCAGATTTTGGTTTGTTATATCTTGGCACTCGTGCGTTGCAGAGCGGCGGTCTTGCATCGCTGAAGAGCTCACTGCAAGCCAACATCAAATCATGGTCACAATTAACCTGTAGTTTTGCGTTAGATTCCAGTGTCTTTTTTTTAAATTTAGTCTGAAAAGATGATTTCCTTGGTGTAAAGAATTAACCCCGAGCGATACCAATGTTGCGTAGCAAGACCACTCCAAAAAGTGTAGTCGCGAGGAGAGTCAAAGACGCTGCACGAAACCGGAAAAGGCCTTGCTACAATCTCAGTAAAAATTCAAAGCTCAAAACCACTCCGCTTTTTAAAAGAGACTTGTTTTACCAAAATTAAGCGATTTTTTGGCACTTTTTGGCCTATTTTTGCAAAATTTTCTTATTTTTTGGTACTTTTTTGGCAAAATTTTTAGGTCATTTGATACGCCCCCCTCCTCCAGGGGCCTCAGACCCCCCCCCCCCTGAGGGGTCCTATACCCCCCCTGACCCCCCCCCCCCCTGGCCGGTTGGCGCTGACACGTATGGTCAAGCCCCCCCCCCCCCCCGACGCCAACTTCAGGCCAACGAAGAAGATGGCAGGAGAGGGCGGTTAATCGGAAAACTCCGGTAAACTCCTCCCCCATTACACAAGTGTGACAGACTTCCTTTCGAACTCGTCCTCCACCTCATCTCCACTCCACCCCTCTTTTATTCTGGATGGCAGGCACCTATGTTGCCACTACCTTCAGTTTAGCGTCCTTCCAGTTGACCTTCCACGTCTACTTCTGGAGCTGGTCATCTCGATTGGCCAACACGCTTCTTTGGTCACTTTCCTTTCTCTACAGAAATTCGTCTGTCGGCAACTGAGAGATCCATTTGCCGCGGGCATCGACAGGCCTTCGCAGTGCAGAGTCGCGTGTCGCTTGATTTGCTGGTGGACGGCTGTTGTGGCAGCCAACATTCTGCCTTTCATCGCCGGGGCCGTGGCCTCAACAGTGCATGACATCTTGTATAGGAAAAAGGGCAAAGGGGTCGCCATGGCCACCAGCGATGTGATGGAGTGCGCCGTCAAGGGGGTACTACTCGCTCCACTGGCGCTGAATCTTGCGCTGTTCGGTGCGGGTACAGCGCGCTTTGTTTCGTTGCTGGCAACGTTTCGAAAAGTTGTTGGACGGAGAATGAGACTGTTCGCGTCTCGAGCGACAAGGAGGCGCCGAAACGATACCTTTCAGCGTCAACTCATTGTCTTGTTTACCACCACAACAATATCTTACGTGGTGCTACTTGTTAGCGTCAGCGTGGCGGCAATAGCAGAAGTCATCATCTGGCTGGACAAGGGGACCTATATGTGTGGAAACTTCTGGACCATTGTCTTTCTGTACGGGCGGGCCATCAGCCTGCTTGACCCCATTTTCTCCCCGGTTATTATTATCATTCGAACAAGCGTATTCAGATCAAAACTGGTTGGACTGTTCACCACATTGTACAGTGGAATCGTCTGCCTTTCGACATGGCTGCGCCACAGAACCCCCTCAGAGGAGGACCCCGAGGAATCAATTGAGATGATGTAAGCCAGAGCTATTACTTCAAGTTCGCGTGTCGAAGTTCGCCAGATGTGATGTGTGGTTACAATACAGCCAGTCCTGTACTAGAGATCTGCCGGTGTCTGGTTTATTCCGACTGAAACTGTAAAGTCCTTGTCTTTCAGCAGAGCGTGCTTCCTTTCTGTTCAGTTTTAGCACAGCAGTGATCAGTTGTAGTCAGTTCAACGGACACGCATTGAAGTTTTGGAACATCCACAAATGCAAATCGTGAAATGGCTTCAAATGACCCATTAATGAAGCAACTCCTCTAAGTGAAGCAACTCATGTAACAGTCGTCTACTGCTTGGATCTTTCACCACCAAGTAGGCAGGAGGAGGGTAGACAGGAAATGAGGCTTCTCCTCCCATCTCTGTCACCTCTGCCACGCCCCTCTTGTCCAGAACTCCGAAACCCTTTCCGGTGACTGTGTCCAGGGTGTCCCTTTTCATCAATCTCAAAAACAATGAACATGGACTGTGACAACATAACACACACCGCATTAATTGCATCAATTAGGAAAGGAAGGGCTCCTCACCTGACAAAATCTTGCGCCACACTCACAGGAGGACCCATGGAATCGGCTGACAGGAATGTCGAACTGACTGGTGAAGCACAAGAGATGAGGAGTAGAAGCTGGAACAAACGACATGTGAATGCACTGTGTGCGTTAATCGACTCGATTCCCAATACCTCACAAGCGATTCATTGAAACACCAACCCCAATATCGTTCTAAGCGGAGCGGAAAATCTGTGCTAAGGTACATTGTATTGGGCGACAAGCCACACTCAACGAATTATTCAACAGTCACCGTGAATAGCCGCAGTACGCACCAGGCAGAAACCCAGCCACTCGCTGCCATTTCAAGGAGCTATGCTTGTTGTTTATCTACACGTCTTACCTACTCAACTGAGGATATTGAAGTCACCAAGCCTTACTCCTCTCTTTTACGCGTTTGATTAATCGAAAGCCGTTTGATGAATGTGGGCGGCAGACGCAATGCCTGCAGCCTGCTGTTTACCTCGTCGAACGGCCGAATCAATTTGAAAGCGTCG
>JASAMZ010006102.1:0-20216 GCA_030248115.1 Linhomoeus sp. GSCO2_2 | reverse complement strand
CCTCCTGCTAAAGCACTTCATCAAATGCAGTGAAGGCAACCACGCGCTTATTGCGGAAGAAGCTCAAACAAAACAGATAGAATTGATCTGCGATGACTGTGGAGCGCCTTCCAGAGGGTCGAAGGCGACCCTGGCGGCACACGTTCACAGGAGACATCTGCGCGCAAAGTTCCGGCGGCCGAAGTGCTGCGACGTCTGCTCGCGCTGGTTTCCCGACATGCGCTGCGCTGCTGTTCACATATTCGGCGACCATTTGAACCGTTCGCGCGCGCTCCAGTGCGACCACTGTAATTACACCTCCAACTGGGCCGCGTTGGTGCTGAAACATCTGATGCACCGCCACCTTAGTGACGACCACATGAGAAGCCAGTGCGACACGTGCGGCTGGCTCTTGACGAAGAGTGGGCCGCTGAAAGCCCATTGCCAGACGCACCTCTCGACAAACAGGGCGGTTCGCACAAAGTCCGGTGCGACGTCTGCGGCGTCTACAAGCAAAAGGTCAGGTTAACAGAACATTTGGCCGGATACCATCACATCAAACTGAAGTTGAAGAGGCAGCAGAAAGTCTGCGACGAGTGCGACATCGTTCTGTCTTCGAACCTGAAGGCGCACATCGCCAACAACCACCGCAGTCTGCACACGGAGCGCCGTGAATGCGACGCCTGCGGCAGCCGCCAGCTGGACTTGAGGCGCCACCTGATGATTCACCACCAACTGCTGATGGTCCGCAGAGGTCGCAGATTCGATTGCGACGATTGTTTACTGGCCGGCTTTCGAGAGCCCAGACTGATGTTTCAACACTGCATACGATTTCACTGGTCAGCGTGAGCGTTTTGAATTAAGCGTTCGTTGTGCGTCGATATTTGTGGATATGGAGAGTTGTCTCCGGCTGTGCGCTCTGAAACTCGTGGATTATGAAAAGGAACCTTGAGTGGAAATCGTGTTTGATTCGGTTCGGTGAACAAGCTTTCTCTTGCAAAGCAGAAGGCGTCAGTAAGAATGATCGAAATTGACTTTGTTGTGTAATTGCAAATTCTGTATAAACACAAGCCGACAGTGGGCACTGTTTTCTTCGAGTTGGAGTGTTCCTATCCTCTTAACACCCTTCCCCCGCCATATGGCGGGTGGGGACCTGGGGGGGGGGGGACCTGGCTCTCTTCGACCTGCATCTTTTCACTTAAATTCACCGCATCTTTGCGCGGCGGTCGCAAGCTTACTTGAGACGCCGCGCATGCTCGACTTGACGGTTCATCGTCTTCAACTGTTCCAGGTCTGCAGCTGTCGCAGGTTCGATTGCGATCCGTGTGGCCTGGTTGGCTTTCGGGAACCCACACTGACTTTGCAGCACTTCCTGCGATTTCACTGGTCAACACAATGATCCGATTCGGTGACTCTCTGTGCTGATGCATTGTGCTGTTGGCTACGATTCACGCTGAAGTGCGCAATCACTGGGCGCCGCCTCGGCATCAATGAAGCACGACTCCAGCCAGGCAATGCTTTTGTTACAACAAAATCCCATCCGTGTTTCATGCTGCTTCTTCACCAAGCTGTGTTGCTTCTTCTCACTATGGCGTTCCTAGGAGGATCGGGTAGCTTGAAGTTAGGAGGTTTGTCCACCTTGGATGGGCCCCTCCATCCGCAGAAGAGCTGGAGCCAGCGCTTCCGAGCTTCCGTCGTGGTCAGAAGCACGGCGAATGGGTTGACGTAGCCGAGAAGGTCGGTGGAAAAGTAGAAGTGGATCCAGCTTAAGTGATTCGTCTCGTCGCTGACGGCGAGGTCTGTAGAATGATCGAAGATTGCTCTAGTAGGTTACCTTCGTAGTACAGGGTTTTTTTAAAGTGACTGGTCGGGAACTCGAATAACTTCTGTACCGGTGCATCGATTTTAATGAAACTTGAACCAACTTAAGTTCCATATGTAGGAAAGCTCGTGTTTAATTTTTGCGGAAATTGGCCACTCGTAGCGACTACGCCAGCAGCGCTTGAAAGAAGGTCTACTTTTCAATAGGAGCCGTTCTTCTGCTGCAGATCCACGTCCTCCAGCAGGAGGTCATCTTCTTCGGCCAGGAAGAACGGCCTCTATTGAAAAGTAGACCTTCTTTCAAGCAGTGGCGTATTCGCTACGAGTGGCCAATTTCCGTAAAAATTTAACACGAGCTTTCCTACATATGGAACTTAAGTTGGTTCAAGTTTCATTAAAATCGATGCACCGGTACAGAAGTTATTCGAGTTCCCGACCAGTCACTTTAAAAAAACCCTGTAGTTAGCCAAAGGGAAACTAGGTAACTTAGACCACCAACCCACCCACGGCCAGTCGGACGCTGAAGATCAGATAGCCGAGCAGAGCCAAAGAGATGATGAAGCTCGAGAGTGCCAGCTTGATTTCGCGCGCTTTGCTACGGTTGTCGGCTGAGGACCTGTAATTTAGGTAGGCTCACAGATCGACTATTCCAGTGTGAGTTGTCGTTCCGCTTCACGTATCTAACCGACATTGGGTTCTTCGCCTTGTTTCGTTTGTCCTGGAGTAGACGGTGGACAATTCTCACGTACATTCCTCCAGCCAGGGCTAGAATGACGACTGCCAACAGGAAGGTGGACCCATAGGCAACCTCCTGCAAAGCGCAACAAGGTCATAGTGCAAGTGTCTCTCTTCAACGCCACTCATTCGCGTATAGCAAAGTAAACAACGTTGATAATGGGAGGGTAGACTTCGATGTGGGCCTCGGCACCATAGTTGATGCGCTGGATGCTCTTGTTCGTATAGTGGAATGAGTAATAGTGGCTTCCCATGCTCAGTGGAACGCCCAATGTGAGCGGACTCAGCCACTGAGCGCAGACTGCCATGCCCACGTTGCGCTTCCTCCACAGCTGGAACGGAACCAAACGTACCTACAGCAAAGAGTTTGCTTGGAATTAGTGCCAAGATCAGTTAGGTACATGTAGCTCCTTCGTTCGCTGCAATTCCTGAACAGTCAATCAATCTCCCTCACCCATTTGTGTCTCAGTGGCTTGAGAAGCGCCGTGTAGCGGTTGAGAGCCAGCAGCAGCACGCCGACGCCTTGGGCGAAACCGAGGTAGAACAGCGACACTGTTCCATAGCGGGCGAAGTACGGCCCGAAGCGATGATAGAACCCGAAGAAGAAGCCCAGTTCTGGGATCCGATTGAAGGAGTAGTTGTGGAGTAGCGCCACCAAATCGGCCAAGGCCACTGACAGACAGAGGCGAAAGAAGGCCGAGTCGAAGGGTTTCTCTCTTCGATACTTGACGAGTACGACGACAAAGCTCAGGTAAAACAGAGAAGCACAGAAGGCTAGGAAGATTAGCAGCAGCTTGACCGCCGTTCCAGTTTCTGTTTCCATTTAGTGGGGACGGACAGGGATGCGTGCAGGAGCCCCTGCAGTGAAGCACCCAATCCAACAGACAGGCTCTGCAGTGTAGTTGACAGGTATTCACAGAAGCATTCGGCCATGGAGAGTAACATGAGGATCGCGCGTGGAATCTGAGGTACTACAAACTTTGTGTTTTGGTGAACCAGCCATAACATTGAACCTTTTAGGGTACGAGTGCAGAAGAATGAACCTTGAGAAAGTGCTCTGACCGGCGGGCCGATAATTGGCACCCCTTGCAGAGTTCAACAATCACCAGCCAACTGCTAGGCAATGATCATTAGCGGAGAGTTCGCAAGCAAGATCGACAGCATTTTGAAGGACTATTCTTCAATCGTTCCCGAGGTAGGTTGTCAACTCGCGATAAATCATCATGTATGAATAGACACTAGGCAGGTACGCGACTCGACTCGGACGCCTTCATTGGCGTCCAGACGGTAATGGTGCGACAGCTGCCTCGCCAGCGTTTCTGAACGGCACTTCATGCTAAAGCACCTTATCAATGCAGCGAAGGCAATCGTGCGCCTATCACGGAAGAAACTCGTGTCGCGTCCGCGTGATTATTGTGTTTGACATAGCGTGTTACCGTATCTTGATTTCCGTAGCCTCGTCGTTGATTTGAATTTGAACGGCCGCGCTTTTCGTTATGTTATAGGCAGCGAGCATAAAGATACGGTAATTGGAATTGTCTTGTTTGTTCGCGTGTTCAGGAGTGGTTTCATGTGTCGCTTATCAGCAGCAAATTTTATACAGCTGTTTCGCTGGCGCAACCACTGGCTGATTCGTAGGATGCACCACCATTCACCTAATACCCATACACATAATCGGGTGGTTAATTACAGGCATCACACTTTGCAACACTTCGGTTACACACTGTGTGGCCACGGCTGGCCGTATTTCCCGCTTGACGAGAGAGACAGACGGTAACGGAGGGAAACAACGGTGCCCTTCACAAGCAAGCCAAAGCCAAGCGTTATTCGAAACCTCGGATCTGATATGTTTGTTGCAATACGACAGCTTATCTACGCGCTTCGATTGTTTCTATTGATCTCGAATTGCGTATATCGCAATTTGAAGAATGCTAGTATTCTGATGATGATCGTTTATACTCCGATATTGATCAGATAACGAAACCTAACAACTGGAGTTGGTGCTATGTATGCAGCGTCGTTCCTAGAAGTTTTCCGGACATTTCAAGCGACACGCACCCCAAGCAACCGACGATGACGTTTCACTGCGACGTCTGCCTCTACTCCACCCTCGCGATTGAGTGGCGCCCGGCGATGAAGAGACATATGGCCAGCGTTCACACTTCCGCCGACTACGACGGCGTTTTCTCGTGCGACGTTTGCGACAAGAGCTTCATTTACGGCAGAGGGCAACTCAGCCAACACTGGATGGCACTTCACGGGCCGACGGCCTTCAGACGACGACGGCCGACTACTCTGACGGTCTGCGACCTCTGTGACTTGCAGGTGATCGTCAAAGACTCGGACAGAAGCTCACTGACCAAGCACTTATCGGCCCACCATTCTGCGGAGATCGGACGTCGCCTACCAGACAGTGCAACACGGATCGAGTGCGACGTCTGCGGTTTCACGATTGGTTATCGTCACAGGAAGAGACTGCTCTTCCACTTGGCGACTCGTCACAAAGTGACGGCGAGACAGCGACCGAATGCCGTCTGCGACGTCTGTCTCTTCCAGCCGAGGGTTTGGCAAGCGCTGGTTGACCACACCTATTTGATTCACCTTGGCGAGGGCGGAGGTCGGGAAAGTGAACTTAGTAAAACAATTGTGTCGACTGTATTGCATGTGTTGCTTGCGTATGCTAATACAATCTAACAATTCGGTTGCTTCAGAGGCTCGACGTTTCGACTTTCACTGCGACGCTTGCGACCGCGTCGCGTGGAACAAGAGCGCTTTGGCTTATCACGCAATTAGAGTGCATTCGCTCGCTATGAGACGGTTCTGGTGCGACGACTGCCTCTTTGGCGGTTCCGAAAGGCGCCCCCTGCTGACCCATTTCGCCAAATGCAGTGAAGGCAATCGTGCGCTCTTCACGGAACAACGTCGAATTCCGCAAAGAGCGTTGACTTGCGACGAATGCGCAGCGCAATCCAAGGGGTGGAAAGCTGCCTTGGCGGCACACGTTCACGGGACACATCTACACGCTCGATTGCGTCAACCGAAGCGCTGCGACGTCTGCTCGCGATTGTTTCCCGACATGCGCTGCGTCGCTGCTCACATATTCGGAGACCATCTGGGACTGAAAGCGTTCCAGTGCGACCACTGCAGATACACAAGCAACTGGGCCACGTTGCTGATGAGACACCTGGGGCGCCGCCACCTCAGTGACGACCATCTGAAGGGTCAGTGCAACGTGTGCGGTCGCCTCTTGGGGAAACGCGGGCGTCCGAAAGCCCACTGCTTGGCACATCTCGCGACAAGCAGGGAGAATCGCAAGGTCCGGTGCGACGTCTGCGGCCTGCCCAAGCACAAGGTCAGTCTGGCGCAGCACTTGGAAACCCACCATCACCAGCGGCTGGAGCTGAACAAGCGACGGAGGAAGGTCTGCGACGAGTGCGACGTCGTTCTGTCGCAGAACCTGACGTCGCACATCGCCAACAACCACCACAGTCTGCACGAGGAGAGGCGCGAATGTGACGTCTGTGGCAGCCGACAGCCGAACTTGAGACGCCACCTGATGATTCACCACCAACTGCTGAAAGTCCGCAGAGGTCGCAGATTCGATTGCGACGATTGTGGACTGGCCGGCTTTCGTGAGCCCAGACTGATGTTGCGACACTGCCTACGATTTCACTAGTCAGCGTGAGCGTTTCGAATTAAGCGTTGTGCGTCAATATTTGTGGATATGGAGAGTTGCCTCCGGTTATGCGCTCTGAAACTCGTGGATTATGAAAAGGAACCTTGCGATGCGATAGATAGAAATCGAGTTTGATTCGGTTCGGTGAACAAGCTGTCTTTGCAAAGCAGAAGGCGTCAGTATTGATCGCAACTTGCGTGCGATAGTACTTGCGAATTCTGTATAAACAGAAGCCGGCATTGGGTACTGTTATCTCCCGTTCGTGTTGGAGTGTTTCTATGCAGGGACTCCTGCACGTTTACCTTGTCGAGTAATGCCTACTTTTCTCGTCGACTACTGCACTCACTAAGTCCTACCGACCTTACGACGTATTTACAGGCATGTGTTTACAGCTGGACAAGTTTCCCGCCTGAGAGAGCACCTCTCAGTGGCTTGAGAAGCGCCGTGTAGCGGTTCAGAGCCAGCAGCAGCACACCGACACCTTGGGCAAAACCGAGGTAGAACAGCGACGCTGTTCCATAGCGGGCGAAGTACGGCCCAAATCGGCGATAGAACCCGAAAAGAAGCCCAGTTCTGGGATCCGATTGAAGAAGTAGTTGTGGAGGAGCGCCACCAAATCGGCCAAGGCCACTGACAGACAGAGACGAAAGAAGGCCGAGTCGAAGGGTTTCTCTCTTCGGTACTTGACGAGTACGGCGACAAAGCTCAGGTAGAACAGAGAAGCACAGAAGGTTAGAATTATTAGCAACAGCTTGACCGCCGTTTCAGTTTCTGTTTCCATTTAGTGGGCAGGGTATGCGTGCAGGAGCCCCTGCAGAGAAGCACTCAATCCAACAGACAGGCTCTACAGTGTAGTTGACGGGTATTCAATGGAGAAGCATTCGGCCATGGAGAGCAACATGAGGATCGCGAGTGAAATCTTAGGTACAAACTTTGTGTTTTGATGAACCAGCCATAACATTGAACCTTTTTTGGTACGAGTGCAGAAGAATGAACTTTGAGAAAGTGCTCTGACCGGCGGGCGGATAATTGGCACCTCTTGCAGAGTTCAACAGTTACCAGCCAACTGCTACCTAGGCAACCAACGACGGCAATGATCATTAGCGAAGAGTTCGCAAGCAAGATCGACAGCATTTTGAAGGAGTATTCTTCCATCGTTCCCGAGGTAGGTTGTCAACTCGCGATAAATCATCATGCATGAATAGACACTAGGCAGGTACGCGCGTACAGTACCGGTCAGATCCAACGCTAATTTTGGCCCCCGGGTCGACGACCCGGGACTCTCAGCGCCTCAGAGTCCCGGGAAGTGACCCGGTCCGGCACTCCCATGCTGCATCCGTCGAAAGCGATGAAAGCGCGCGTCTGTTGCGTGGAATAGAAGCATACGAGCGTGAAGAACACTCGAGTGTTATGCAGCGCTCTGCTGCAGCACTTTTGTCGCCTATATGGCTGCAACCGGAGATTTGGCGAGCGCTCCTCGACCACATTCGCCCCACCTTTGCGAGAGCCGAGGCAGACAAAAGTGCACTCCTGAGTTAATCTTTGTAGGGCTGGCAATCTTACAATCAACTGATGAATGTTGACCTCGACGTCTAACGATTTCACTGTGACACGTGCGGCAACATCGCGTCGAACAAGAGCGGTTTGGCTGGTCACTCGACTCGGACGCCTTCGTTGGCGTCCAGACGGTAATGGTGCGCCAGCTGCCTCGCCAGCGTTTCTGAACGGCACTTCATGCACCTACATATCAATTGCAGCGAAGGCAATCGTGCGCCTATCACGAAAGAAACTCGAACTGCACAGCGATAGAGAAAGTTTTATGCGACGACTGCGGGGCCCTTGCAAGGGGCCGAAAGCGAGCCTGGCGGCCCACGCACACGGGAGACATTTGCGCGCTCAGTTCCGTCGCCCGAAGCGCTGCGACGTCTGCTCGCGTCACCTTTCCCGGCGTGCGCTATGTTGCGGCCCACATATTCGGCGATCATCTGAGACTCAACGCGCTCCAGTGCGACCACTGCAGATACACCTCCAACAGGGCGACGCTGCTGCTGGACACCTGAGGTACCGTCACATCAGTGACGACCACTTGAATGAAGGGTGTGCGACACGGGCAGCCGTCAAGCGGACCTGAGTGAGACAACCCAATGATTCATCACCAACAGCTGAAGGGTCGTGGGGGGCGCGCGTTACCTTGCGACGACTGTGGGAAGAAGGGCGTTATTTCGATGAAAAGCACGCTCTATTGGGGCTTCCGTGACTGCGCCCACGTCTTTTGATTGAAGGAGAACGAAGCTAATTACATTTGTAGCGAAGCCTGCAATAGTGCAACTGCTCTGGTTAGCCAAGTTTTAAAATGACCAAATCACAGTGTTAAGGTAGGCCAAGCGAATTACAGTGGGAGCAAAACGTTTCGGAGATACAGGCTTATGTACATATTGCTTTGTAAGGTGCCAAGTCTTAATTTCAGCCAGACTCGACCCAATGGCATTGAATTATGACGACATTCTGGCGGGTTGCGTCATCGGAATTCCCACCTGTTTCTATATCGTTGTGTACCTCTTTATAATCCCTGGACTGTGGCGCGTTTCGAAACAGCATCCAACGTTTCTGCTCATGTTGAGCGGCTGCGTGGCTGACTTTCTCACGATGATACACTTCCTAGCGCTGAGTGCGGCCATTTTGGGTCGTGGAAACTTCAGACTCTTCGAGCGCATTCCACCGAGATACAACCAGCTTCTACTGGCGATCGGCGGCCAGCCTTTCGTTCTCCATCTCGTTTTGCTTGCCTACAACCGAAGCTGTGCCGTCTTGCTGCCGAAGAAGTTCAAAGGTTGGTGTGTGCGTGGCGTGGCGTGCGAGCGTGCGTGCGTGCGTGCGTGCGTGCGTTCGTGCGTGCGTGCGTGCGTGCGTGCGTGCGTGCGTGCGTGCGTGCGTGCGTGCGTGCGTGCGTGCGTGCGTGCGTGCGTGCGTGCGTGCGTGCGTGTGTGCGTGCGTGCGTGCGTGCGTGCGTGCGTGCGTGCGTGCGTGCGTGCGTGCGTGCGTGCGTGCGTGCGGGCGTGCGTGCGTGCGTGCGTGCGTGCTTGCGTGCGTGCAAGCGTGCGTGCGTGCGTGCGTGCGTGTGAGCGTGTGTGCGTTCGTGCGTGAGTGCGTGCGCGCGTGCGTGCGTGCGTGAGTGCGTGCGTGCGTGCGTGCGTGCGTGCGTGCGTGCGTGCGTGCGTGCGTGCGTGCGTGCGTGCGTGCGTGCGTGCGTGCGTGCGTGCGTGCGTGCGTGCGTGCGTGCGTGCGTGCGTGCGTGCGTGCGTGCGTGCGTGCGTGCGTGCGTGCGTGCGTGCGTGCGTGCGTGCGTGCGTGCGTGCGTGCGTGCGTGCGTGCGTGCGTGCGTGCGTGCGTGCGTGCGTGCGTGCGTGCGTGCGTGCGTCTGCGTGAGCGAGTGATATGCGGTTTTGAAGAGTAGAGTGTGTTACTTTCAGAGATGTTCACGCGCCGTCGTTGTTTCTTCTATTGCTTGGCCACTTGGGCTGCTGCCGAAGGCTTCAACGTTATCAACTACACCTCGTTCTGTGACGAGTGCTACTTCACGGTCGACCCAGCCACATACGGCTTAATAGCGGCTAACCTCACAGCCTACATGGGTTCCAGCGCGTACTATGTCAGCCTGTGTTCATCGCTGTTCACTGTTCTTGGTTCCTTTCCTCCGTACATCATTTTAATTCTGGTGGTGATTCGAGTGCCGAAGGTTCGACAGGTGGGCTGCGTGTCGCGCGAATTTTTCATGTGCCGCGTTCGAAGTGTGAACGTAGCGTGTGCAATCATTGTGCGTGCATGCATGAGGCTACATTATTTTATTGTTGGGCTCAGGGGGGCATTTCATTTGAACTTTTCCACCCAGGTATAGGTATTAGTTCCAGATTAAAATTTAGTCGCTGGTGTCGAGCGGAAGCGCCGACCTCCACTGCCGCCTATTCATCGTCTGCTTCATTAACAGCGGCCTGTACGTGGCGGCCCTCTTCTACGCTTTCCTAGTCGTCGCCTCTCCTTCCAAGTGGTTGCAACTGAGCTGGAATGTGGTCCTGCTGCATCTGGCCGCCACCAACGGCATCTTGGTGCTGCTGTTCAGCCATCCACTGCGCAAGGAAGTCGGAGTTCTACTGGGGATAAGGCGCCCAAGTGTTCTCGGGAAGAAGCCGACCCACCCCCCTGTAAAGCAGCAGCTGCAACCAGGGCAGTTACCACCGCCTCGCGTCCCTAGACGAGCATTCTGAAGTGACACAATGGCTGGCGTGCAAGACTTTTGGCTGATGGTTGACAACGCGTTCACTCTGTTTAGTGCCAATTCTGTCCGGATCACAGATTCATCAGCAAGAGAGCCTCCACTCTCCAGCATGAAGCGAACCTTATCAATGGGCCAGCAGGTACATATTCTGGTTATTTGTCAAGTTCACCACTGAAGCGCTCAAGGGGAATTAGATTCCAGCTGTACAACGAATCAATAGCAGTCAGTACAGTTGTACAATGACGACGCCCATTCGAGTTGCCTCCGTGCGTTGGCCACCAACGTACAGTGCATAGTAAGTGCAAAGGCTACCTGAAGGCGACAAGGTCAAGACGCCACTGCATGTGTACTAGTCTACTAGATAACCACCGTGGCAAACTGGTCTCTCGGCTGGGGAAGTTCGATGTCCAGCAGCTTCCAACAATACTTCTTCTCGTCGAAGACTTCAATCGACGCCTTCTTGCCGCCGTCGAAGCCGCCGAAGGCGAAGAGTCGGCCGTCGCATACTTCGAGATCGTGGAAGGCGCGCTTCTCCACCAGACTAGGAAAGGGCTCCCACTCGTCGGAATCTACGTTGTAGACTTCGCAGGTGGCCAGCACTCCGTCCTCGTTGTTCCAACCAGTAGCGGATCCGGGGGGGGGCGGTTGTGCGTCCGCCCCCCCATTCGGCCAAACCGCCCCCCCCATTCCCCCTCCAGAGAAAAAAAAATTGCGCGGCAGCACCTCCAGAGCAAAAAAATTTCGCCTGCGGCGCTATTTTATAGCACTTATGTACCAAAATAGGCCAAAATTTTCGCCTGCGGCGCTATTTTATAGCACTTTTGTACCAAAATAGGCCAAACTCGGTCAAAATTTTCGCCTGCGGCGCTATTTTGTAGCACTTTTGTACCAAAACAGGCCATAATCGGCCAAAATTTTTGCCTGCGCCGCTATTATAAAGCATTTTTGTACCAACTTAGGCTAAAATCGGCAAAAATTTTCGCCTGCGGCGCAAATTTTTTTATGTGCTTTTACAGCATCTTGGTCCCCCCTGTTGCCTCAAAAATTCCGCCCGCCCCCCCATTCCAAAATCCGGGATCCGCCACTGGTTCCAACCGCCTACGACGAGGATTCTCGGTGGATTCCCCTCTGCTGTAAGCGCCAGGGCTCTGAGTCCCTTGCGCCTGCGGCTCATAGGCGAGAGATTCCTTCGCCAGAACCTTCTTTCCGTGTCGTAGCAGAAGATATCCCTCAGACAGCCGGCCTCCGATAACTCCTTTTCTTCTGCCCAGCCTCCGATGACGTAGAGGCAGCAACCGACCCCGACGACGGAGGAGCTGTAGGCGCGAATCGGGACCTTCGCGCTGATTGTCGTCCACTCGTTGTTATGCAGGGTGTCCCAACAAAACCGGGCAACTTTAAACTCGAATAACTTTCGCGTTTCTGCGAATTTTTCCACCGGTCCTGTTTTATTCAAGAGCAAACACCATTGGATTTTTTCACTCAAAGTTTCAGCGAAATCGATCAGATGAACTGCTCAATGTGAGATCCGTCGTTTTCAACGCAATTCTGCATGCGCGTCTGCGTCTTGTACTCTACCAGACTACAATCGATCATGTCACGCGGAATCTCGGCGCAGGCGTTTCGGATGTTCTGTTTCAGTTTTTCTAGGGTATTCGACTTTCTCTGGTAGGCGACAGCCTATAGGTACCTCCACAGAAAGAAGTCACAGGGCGTAAGGTCGGGGCTTCTAGGCGGCCACTCAAGAAAATCGACTAAAAAGTCAAAGACGTGTATCAGATTGTTCATCTGATCGATTTCGCTGAAACTTTGAGTGAAAAAATCCAATGGTGTTTGCTCTTGAATAAAACAGTGCTGGTGGAAACAAGCTCCGGTATTAAAAAGTTGAGTTTGTATTCTGACTGACATTGCATAGAGTTGCGTCCTTTCTGCAGAGAGTGCGAGAGCACACCGCCCGTATTGCTCTGCTTCACGAGCTCCCCCTTCGCAAGAGGGTATTGCTTAGCAATATTGATATCGCCCGGGATTTGGTTTTTAGAGCAAGAAAATCCCTCATTTGAGCAACGCTTTTAAAAAAGTGACAAAAACTTGTCAAAGTTTTGACAAACACAAGACAGAGCACAAAAGAACGCACTATGAGCAATCAAGCCGTGTCGTACTTCTGTCCATGGAGCAAAACGAAGTTTATTTTTTTGGCGCGTGTAGTACTAGTACGTAGCGAGCCTTGGAATGACGTGCCGAGTGTCTCTCTAATCGCAATATATCAGAAAGTTCCAGAGTAAAACTCAAAACTATTGTTTCTGTGGTGCGTGTTTTAGTCAATTACAAAATGTTTGCTGACACATGAAAGAGCACGCCGAGAGCTCAAAATTGACGTGTCGATTGCCGCTCTATGACGTAACACGAGCAAGTTAGAACCGTTTTGTGCTTTTGCACCTTCGGGTTACTGTAGCTCACGAAATTCAAATTTTCAAGTTTCGCAAATAATCCGTGAGTCGTGAGCTATCCACTGAGCTCGAGATCGTCTCTCTACGACGCAAATCAAGCGAGTTAGAGCGATTTTAGTGTTCGAATCTCGAGAATGGCGTTTCCCGTGGTGCGTGTTTGCGTAATGTTAAAAATTGTTGCTGCCGCATGAAAGAACACGTCATGAGCTTTCACCTGACGTGTCGATCGCCGCTCTACGACGTAAGACGAGCGAGTTAGAGCCGTTTTGCGTTTTCGGACATTTGGGTTACTGTAACTCGCGAAATTCAAACTTTGAGTTTCGACCAATTGGAGAACAAATGATCAATGAGCCCAGAGCTATCCGAGGTGCTCAAGATCACCTCTCTACGACGCAAGACAGACGAGTTAGAGCAGTTTTGCGTTTTAAACCTTCGGGTTACCGTAACTCGCGAAATTCAAAATTTTGAGTTTCGACCAATGGGAGAACAAATGATCAGCGAGTCGAGAGCTATCCACTGACCTCGAGATTGCCTCTCTACGACGCAAGTTGAACGAGTTAGAACAATTTTGGCGTCAAAATGTCGATAATGGCGTTTTCGGCGGTGCGTGTTTGCGTAATTGAAACAACTTTTGCAGTCACATGAAAGAACGCGTCGAGACCTTTCACCTGACGTGTCGATTGCCGCTCTACGACGTAACACGAGCGGGCTAGAGCGGTTTTGCGTTTTGACCTTCGGGGTACTGTAGCGCGCGCAATTCAAACTTTTGAATTTCGAAATCTCTTAGCTGAATGATCAGTGAGTCGAGACCTATCCGTAGAGCCCAAGATCTCCGCTCTACGACTTTCCAACGCCGAGATCTGAGAGCGTTACGTACGGACGGACGGACGGACGGACGGACGTACGGACGTCGCACGCACGCCGAGCTCTCGTAGGGTGTCGCCCGGCTGAGGCCGGGCGAAAAAATCGCAGAAACGCGAAAGTTATTCGAGTTTAAAGTCGCCCGGTTTTGTTGGGACACCCTGTAGTTTCGCCCGCCGTCAGGCGGGCGACACCATACGAGAGCTCGGCGTGCGTGCGTGCGTGCGTGGATAGGTCTCGACTCACTGATCGGTCGCAAAGAGGAGTCGAGATTCAAAAATTTAAATTTCGCAAGTTGAATTTCGCGAGTTACAGTAACCCAAAGGTCCAAACACGCAAAGCGGCCCTAACTCGCTCGGCTTGCGTCGTAGAGCGACAATCGAAATTTCACTTGCGAAGAATGCTCGCGTGAAGTGAAGCTCAATGAAGGTGAGGTGGCGCTGTGAAGCGGGGCGATAAGAGCGGCAAATCCTCACACCTTTCGCGAAGAGGTCAAAACTCAATGCAAGGTCAGTCAGAATACAAAACTCGAGTTTTGATAAACGAAGCTTGGTTTGTCCTGGCGAAAGCCTCTCGACGCTTCCCAGACGTGAGGCGGCGTTCCACCCTCCGAGAACGAACACCTCGTTGTCTGAAGAAAGAGAAGTAGACCGTGACGAATGGAGTCACATTTCGTTCGTCTCTGGAATGGCAAACTAGTGGCACACCCTGGCTCTGCAACTGAAACAACCTTACCGTTGACAACCCCCACTCCAGCCAGGCGTCTCCCTTCCTTCAGTGGTGGCCCGACACTGAAACTGCCAACTTTGGGGTCAAACACTTCGACGGAGTTGGCGTAGGTCTCGTCTTCCGTTTGGCCTCCAGCCACGAAAATACGTCTGCCAACTTTGGCCGCGATATGACCCTCTCTTGGCTTCAGCAGGCTTACGCCCTGCCACGGAGCAATGGACATCGACTTCGGTGAGAACGAAAAGACTGACGACGTCATATCGTAGTCGGGTGAGACGGAACCGCCGATGATGAGAATGCAGGACGAGCCAGGGTGTGAATCGGTGAGTGTCAGCCTCTGAATGGTTTGTTTGTTGTTGAAGGTAGACGGCTCTTATCTGACCGTTCCGCCTGCCTGCCTGCCTGCCTGCCTGCCTGCCTGCCTGCCTGCCTGCCTGCCTGCCTGCCTGCCTGCCTGCCTGCCTGCCTGCCTGCCTGCCTGCCTGCCTGCCTGCCTGCCTGCCTGCCTGCCTGCCTGCCTGCCTGCCTGCCTGCCTGCCTGCCTGCCTGCCTGCCTGCCTGCCTGCCTGCCTGCCTGCCTGCCTGCTTGCCTGCCTGCCTGCCTGCCTGCCTGCCTGCCTGCCTCCCTGCCTCCCTGCCTGCCTGCCTCCCTCCCTCCCTCCCTCCCTCTCCCTCCCTCCCTCCCTCCCTGCCTGCCTGCCTGCCTGCCTGCCTGCCTGCCTGCCTGCCTGCCTGCCTGCCTGCCTGCCTGCCTGCCTGCCTGCCTGCCTGCCTGCCTGCCTGCCTGCCTGCCTGCCTGCCTGCCTGCCTGCCTGCCTGTATCCGGGATGCTTCTCTGCAATAGCTCCTGCACGCATACCTTGTTTCCATCTTCATCAATTGACGCATTCCCATCCAACGCATTCTGGACTATTGAATTTTCCACTTCTTGGGTCTTTGCGAGAATCTCCATTGCGGACTTCCTCTTTGTTCTGTCCCAAGCTATAGCCATTAGGCACAGTTTCTTGACAACTTCTGGAATGCGCTTCCAAATCGGCAGATTCTCGACTGCTTCCACTGTTCCCAGTAGATATACATATTACCTTAAGTAGAACAACACTAGAATATGTCCTGACGTGCAGCAATAAGGTATCCCAACGTCACTTGTTGTTACCCGTCCAAGCTCCATCTTCTCCCCAGCATCGTCAGTCCAAAACAGGCGCTTTGCATAGAGACCAGTCAGTGTCAGCCCCAATGCATAAACGTCAGACAATCTAGGACTTCTTTCATTATTGATGATCTTCTCTGGAGGGTCGTAGTAGACTGTTCCCAGTGGCTTCTTGCTATCTTGAGTCTGTGTCAAGGTTTCCTTTACTTGGGCCAGGCCAAAGTCGCAAATCTTCACGTCTGACAGGTCGTCGGTTACCTTAATCCAAAGTTCGTGTGTCATGAAAAGGATTGGGCGGCCAATAGAAACTTAAACTACCTAGTCTCATTTTCAGTTTTACTTACAGTCAGTTAACTGAAACTGAAACTGAAACTCACTGAATAGCTTCAGTTGTTGACACTCAAATGTTGCAGAATCTCAGCATATTCTCGCAAAATTTCCAGCGAATTATTCTACAAGGCCACATAGGTAGTCTGTTCATAATTTCACAAATGGTCAAAGAAGCTAACAACTGACGACAACTGATCAAAGCTTGCTGATAGACTTCCAAGAGACTAACACATGTGCATGCGATGGACAATTTGTTGCGCCAATCTGGACCTGAAACATAATTCCGGTCACTAAAGCTGAAACTTGGGGGACGACATAACTGAAACTGAAACTCAAACTCGGCCACGACCATAATTTTAACTCAAAATGAAATTGAAATGAGTTTCTATTGGTCACCCTGTCTCACAGGCTCACAGCTCGATAGCCCACTGCAGCGTACCAAAACATTGTTGGGATGGAGGTCGCAGTGGCACAGCTTCTTCGAATGGATGAACTCCAAGCCCCTCCAGCATTGTGCGCCGATCCCCAGACTTTGTAGCAGAGAAAGGGGCGACGAACTATTGCAGAACCTCTGCAGAGGTCCACCCGTCACAAGTTCCATCACCATCACCAGTTTGTGATGGTCTTTCACTTGGTTTATCGTTCCGTACAGACGCACCACATTGGGGTGTCTCAGCTCGCTGAAAAGGTGCATAATTATGGTAATGAAGTTGTTGGTGTGTCGCCACAACCGCCCACTTGAGAATCTGAGCCTCTCGCAATGAGCTTCTGGCGGCTTGCTCACTGGCAATCTCCATGATTTTCACGGCGACACTTTTACCTTTCCACGTTGCTTTGTAAACCTTGGCGAAGCCTCCGGATCCGATGAGGTCGCCATACTCGATCTCATCAGACGCGAGTGAATCGATCATTCTTTAGGGCAGAACACACGCGTCGTCTGCACGTCGAGCACTGAGCGCAGCTTTTGCAAAGAAGGCTAGCCTACTGCATAGAGCAACAGCGGTGTTATCAAAGCGTAGTGTTATCAACCCCCTTGGAACGAAAGCAAATTCTTAATTTGCGGCGCCCGTCTTCTACATATCTCTCCACGGACAGCCGCGGTGCGGTGTGTATGTATAGTGCCTTTCGACAAATTTTCTGGTCATGTGAGACACCCCCCCCCCCCCGCCACGGCTTCACGTTTTACTGCCGTCTGATGCCAGCAGCAGTCTGCAGTCTAATGGGTTGGGACCAGAACTGATAAGACAAAGGCGGTGAGAAGTTCTGTACGCAAGCAGGCACGTGGTTGCCATGAAGTGAAGAAGAGAGTCAGGGAGTCGTAAAGTCGGCGCCCAAGTGAAAAGGAGCGTGCCTGTAACACTATACCGTACAGTGCCAAATAGTATACCCCCCTTACCCCGGGTATACTAAGTGGCACTTAGTGCCAAGCCAACTAGCATACCCGGGGTGTATATGGGCTCGTAAAAATATAATCGTCGCGACAAATTTCTGTTCAATAACCTGTTTGGCGTGCTATAGTCTGAGCTAAACACAAGGCTTTTGCAGGATTTTGTTGATATTTTGACTATTTAATCGCTGGGATGCGTTGCACACGCTCAAAATTTAAGCAATAATACAATGACTACCTCACGGCTTTCAAAATGTGGGTGTGCAAATGGAAGCCTCTGAAAAGAACTGTAAATGAATAATGCCAATTTGCATACCCGGGTATACTATTTGGAGCGCACTTCTGTTGGGCAAACCCAATTTTCCGGATAGTATACCAGGGTGTACTAATCGGCACTGTACGGTACTGGAAGAATGAAAGATACATGGCTTTAATCCATCTGTTTGTGGGCTCGTAGCCGATGTTTAGGAGTTTGCCGTATACTGTGAATACTTTCACACAATACTACCACATAATGCCTACTACTTCTCAGCAAGAGTCCTATGTGGAAGAACTGGAGAAGGCTTGGAGCTCGGTGTTCGCCTTTGTCGATTGGATACTGACAGCCCTCTTCTTGATGCTTTGAAACTTCGCCCTTAGGTACGCAGTAATCGTTCTTCAGTATGCGTATTTGGAGTCGAGCTGGTTTCGAGACGTGTAGTGGCAACCCCTAGTTGCAGTTGAACAGCATAGCTTCGCGAGAGAACGTCTAACAGAGGGTGTCAATTCACATTTACACAGTCAGTGTGAGTGCCCCAAACGTCAACCGCTGAGCGTGCAGTTCGGGACGCATTCGCTCCTTGTTCGCAGTTTAGTGCACGTAACGACCAACTTGCAAAAACTCGCTCATAAAACGCTCAAACCCCGCGCTGGAGAGCACACCATGATGCGTAACCAACTGTACGTTGTCTTTGTTGCGGCAACAGTTTGCTTCGAGGGTGTCAGCTCGGGTGAGTGATGAAATGACAAAATCGTGCCATACATGCTTCGGTAGTTCTGACAACTTTTGTATTTGTTGCTACATAGATGCGCTTGCCAAACCAACAACAGTCCATTCCACTCGTTAGTGCTACCCTAAGTGTAATCGGATTTGTGAGTGATTGTCTGTGGCGGCGATTGTATCGTTAGTCGATTTCGGAGTGTATTATTACTATGTAATTAGTGATAATCGTGGATAACGGGGAACGCTTCCGCGCTCCGATCTGGAGTCGTAGCAAATTACCGTCCTTCTTTCAATAGACCGATAACTTCAAATCGTTCACTTCCATTAGGAAGACACTTGGGCACCCGACACCCCCTAGAATTGCACGTGTACACCTCTGACGTCGCTCTATTTGAAGAAATACGGTAAGCATAGTATCCAAACAAAACACACATTGTCAATCTTGATCATTTCCGCAACTTTCAAGTACCTACTGTGCCTGTACCTGTACTACTTCTAATTCCAGTGGCCTCAAACTCGAGCACGGCTCGCCTGGTCGCGTTTCTTTTGGACGGCTACGACAACACGCTGCGCCCGGTAAGGGACGAAGCAACGCCCACGCGCGTGGAGCTCGACTCCGAGCTCTACAATCTACTCGACGTGGTACTACGGTAGCCTAAAATTTCGAATGTTGTTGCAGCGGTGCCACTTTGTCATTTCTTTTGCAGATCGAGAAGGATGGTAGAATAGAGACAATGCTCTGGAACTCTATGGTCTGCACACCACTTGCTACCCATCATGACAAATTTCTGGACGTCGAACGCCGGTTCAAGGCAGGTCACTTCAGGTATGGACGGACGAGTTCCTACGTTGGGACCCGGCGAAATTTGGTGGGCTGGAATCGGTGAAAATCGTCGCTAGCGCCATTTGGATTCCGGATGTCATTCCATACACTGCGTGAGCTGAACTGAACGGTCGAAATTAGAGGAGGAAAATTACACTTCGCTGCACTGTCATTTCTAGAGTCGATCTTGTCCGGCACACTTCCAATCCTGAGAATCCCTATGACAGCACGTTGGCTTACGTCACGCACAAGGGCCAAGTTAGGATCAGTTTGCCGCAGATGTGAGTCCGTGTGTGTACCTTCTTTTGACAATAAGCTTACGAGCCAGAATAACTATACCCTACCACACCCTAGCATTGTGCGGTCATGCATAATTGCTGACATATGTACGTACAGGGTGGCCCAAAAAAAAGTGAGACCCATACCTTTGCGACCGCCGTTCTCAAGCGTGTCGGCACAAATTGAGTCCCAGCTTGGACAAGACATACTACAGGGTGTTTCTGATGAAGTAGAAAATTTCAGACCATTTCATACACTGCAGAGGAAGTGGCATCGTTTACCAGGTCATGTCGAAAACGATGCGGGCAGCGGCTTTTCACTGCAAGAGATCGTGTCGTGCTGGCGCTCCAGAAGGCCGAGAAACAGCGCCAGAACGATCTTCAGCAGTGAAAAGCCGCTGCACCCGATTTTCGACATGACCTTGCGAAAAGTGATGCCACTTTCTCTGCAGTGTACGAAATGGTATGAAATCATGGTACTTCACCAGAAACACCCTACAGTATACCCTGGCAAAATTAGGACCTGACTTACGGAGTCACGCTTGAGAACGGCGGCCGCGAAGTTGGGGGTCTCACATTTTTGGGCCACCCTGTACCATCCATTCACTTATGAGGTGGGGGTGCTTGCATTAAGATTACTACAGCGCTGCAGTCATTTCGACATGACGCTGTTCCCGTTCGACCAACAGTATTGCGCGGCCCGCTATGCCTCGTTTGGGTGTGAACTTGTTTGAAAAGAAGCAAGTGC
>JASAMZ010006100.1:0-15747 GCA_030248115.1 Linhomoeus sp. GSCO2_2 | reverse complement strand
AGAAGCGACAAAAGTGGTATGACAGAAGGGCGTAACAAGGGAAACGTGCAGGAGAACCTGCAGTGAAGCACTCCGACCAGAACGGGAGAAAGCAGACCGCCACTCACTTATCATGAGAAATACATAAGGCCGATTTCCGCACAAAGATTCTCCACAGATTCCGCCGGCGCGCGAGTTTCAGAATACGCATATTCCCTCCACTTACAAGGACCGGCCGGCGCGGCAGAACTCCACCGAAATCCTGCAGACCAGGCCGAATTGAGCCAAAAATGCGCCATTTCGCTTCGATTCGACCAGTAGCCGGCAGCTAAGATTCGGGGCTGCGCCAATCGCAGACTCGCCTTGCCATTTTGGACGGGAAGAATTGGAAATTCATGCGAAAATGCTTACTTTCCCACGCCGTCTTTCCCCACTGCATTTCCTTCAATTCAGAAGTTTGAATGCGCGCGCAAATTTAAGTTATAACATAGCTTGAGAAGAGTACGGTAGAAGTTGCATTCAAATTTGAATTTTGGCATTAGGAAAGTGGCTGTTTGATGGCAAAATCGACACAAAATGGAGAAACCAAGAGCGAATTCGCGTTCCTCGCCGCGAAATACCCTAGAATCGACACTTCAACCGTACAATTACCACACTTTCAGTTTCGTCGACGTAGGGCTACGGTAGGTCGATTTTCGACAAAAACTCGCCAATCTTGATCCGAAACGCCAAAATAACGCCAGATTCGGCATCAGCGACCTCGAAAGCACCGGGATCGACTCCAACATTGATTTTGACCACCCGGGTGTAAATTCGAACTTTGGATGCGGCCGGGGTACGGTAGCCGAAAAAAATATGTTTGAAAATCGATTCCGGATCAGTTTTCAACGGGGAATCGCGTGGTCCAGTCCATTTGGCCGTAAATCAACCCAATCGAGCGCTAGAATGGCCGAAAGTCAAAAATCGGCATTTTCGACCCCCGACGGAGACCCGTTGGCACAGCAGAACTCAAGATTTCCTCGGCGGATTTCGGCGATTTTGGTCTTAAACGAAAGAGAACATGTTAATCTTGCCGATTTGAGATATCTGGCCCGATCCAACGACTGCCTGATTTACTAGGATTTTTGAAAGGCAAATTTTTGTCAAAAAAACCACTTTCGGCTACCGTAACCCGAGAACGCGTCGGCCGATTGGCTCGGGATTTTTTTTCCGCTCTTCGTCTCGTCGAGGGCTATAACATATCCAAAGGGCGTCACAATCGGGCCACTATTCCAGAAATTCCAGCTGGGTGAACACCCTCTCAGTAAGTAAATTTTCAAATTTTCGAATTTTCTCGAAAATTTTCCCCACTACGCGAAAAAAATGAAGGTCCGTCCACACCTACTATCCCTCGAGAGCTATCGATTAAAAAAAAACCCCGTCCAAATCGGATGAACCACGCGCGAGAAATCTTGGGTGGAAAATTTTGATCGGGAGCAGCTCCACTATAGCACTCCGCCCCTTTTGGGGTCGGAGTGCTAAAAATCGATTGTTTGCATTGCCTGTGTTTGTTGCACGCCGGCACACTTTATTAATCGCATCCAGAAGTGTACTGTATACACTGTAACGCGCCAATTCAAATGAGGCACTGGTCGCCCAACGGATTACTGAGGAAAATGGCGTCCTTTCGGCCTTGTCTGCGGCTATTTTGCAACAGATCCCTGCGAATCTCCAGAAATGTGCCTAAATTCCGCTTTTGTACCACATTCGAACAGAATCCCAGCAATATTTCCTCTGAAACTGACGACGTGAAGCGCGCTCGCCTCTTGTACCAGAGCCGAAACAGGGGCATTCTGGAGAATTGCATAGTCTTCAGTGGTTTCGCGGCGAAAAGCCTGTCGAAATTCGATTCGAGGCAACTGACCACTTACGATCAGTTGATCAACGGCGGCCACAACGAGTGGGACATCTACTATTGGCTGGTGAGGTGGCAGGTTGAAGTGATATGAGTCGATGTCAATTCATTTGTAACCAACATTGAGGGTGTTTTGTGTTTCGGCTAAAATGCGCAAATTTTTACACTCCACAAAAAATGTGGAGTATATAGCGTTTGTGCGCGAAACGCAGTAATTTGGACCGGATGGGGTTCGCGCGTGAAGCGGCCGATTTGCAAACGGTTTTTTGCGTTGGGTAGGCCTAGTAGGTGGGCAACCTGCACGACATATGGGGTCACGCTCCGGGACCCCGTTGGCGGGAAATTCAAAAATTTAAATTTTCAAAGTACTGAAAAACGGGTTGGGCAAGGTAGAGCTTGAAAAAGTTGCATATAATGGTATATACTATCTTTTGATATGTTGTAGTACTCGATAGGGCCGAGGGTGCAAAAAAAGAATTGGATCGCTGCGGGACTTATTTTGGCGCCAAATTTGAAAAATTCGAGATTTTTGGTCCTTTTACGACTTTGACGGGCTGCTGTGCGGGCCAGGTAGTAGTTAGAGCGGCGAGACCGCTTTTGTTGCTCCTTCCCAGATGTCCTCTATCGAATGAGCCATGAACGAAGAAAATCGGTCGAAACACAAAAAAGTTATCTTGGTGGAACTTTTTTGACTCCGGGGTCGAAAATTGCGATTATCGCGTTACGGCGTCTGTAGCGCTCGAATGCGTTGCCGAATCGGTTCAAAGGTGGTTTCAAACGATTCTACGTTGAAATCTGGTCCAGAAAAGTGTTTTTGGCAAATTTGCAGAGCTACAGTAACCCTGCCGCGTCCATTTGAATATTGGGTGTCGGGTCGACTTTCGCGACATTATACTCGATTTCGGGGTTTCGGGGGCGCTGATTACGAATTTGGCATCCGTTCAGTGTTTAGATGTACTTTTATCACACCTGTGACCAATCTGCGTGCTACCGTACCCAAGTGCAGAATTTTGGTTCTGAGAGTCCATAGGAAGTTAGGGGTGTTGTATGTCGATTTTGGGGTATTTTGAGATGCAGATGACGAATTCGGCATTACTTTTGCGATTGGGAGTGTTAGCAGGCCACAACAGGAGAGGAGTCACCGTGCATAAGAGTTCAATTTGTGGAGTATACTGCGTCCCCCGGACGACTTGCCTGGTCACGTACTGTGAGCGCACGTGCACGGTGTGCAGCCTAGAGTGCTTGTCCACGAGACATCACATCATCGTGATGTGAAAAGTCTGAATTGGATAGACTGGTAAGATTAGACTTACATGCGCCTTGGTTTAGAGTTGAAACATGAAAACAATTGCGCACATTTCTGCCACTCTATACAAATTAGGCTTCTTTCAGGTAGGCACCAAGGAGACGCCGGCGAAGGTCGAGAGCGACGTCTTCTCCATGCTCAAGAAATACACCCTGGAGGAAGTCAAGAAGGGATAATAGTTGTAGATTTTTTATGTGATTTGTGCTGTTTGTTTGGTTGCTGAGATAGAGAACTAGAGTCGTTGTTGATTTGCATAGATGCTCGATAGAACAGGCAGTGGTGGTGGTTCAACTAGTCTCAAGCCCGTAGGTGATACTCTTTAGTCTAAACCTCACACCACTGCTCACAACAGCCCACAGGAGATTCCAGATATAGGATTTGGAGTGAATCGCAGCCAAGTCAACTGTCCTCACCAGAGTCGCATCGCACTTCGCTCAAACATGCTTAAACCGCGCCTAGCACGTGCCATCCAATCCACTCAGTGAATTCAACCCGCCAGTTCAATGAGTTATTGCAGTTGATACGTATAGCGCAGTCAGATTCTCATCAAACATCTGTGTCGTCAGCGCTAGCTTTGCAGCAACGACAGTAACTATGCCCATCAAGCTTCGGTTGACAGGATCGCTAGGCAGCCCCTCGCTCCCCCAAGACTGGTGTTTGCCACACTGGCTGTTGTGGAGCGGGCGTACATAGTTTCCTCTTCTAGTCTTGTGAGAGATTTCGTGCTAGTGACACGCTAGAAATCGAAAACTCACACAAAATGTCTGCGTCCAGCGCGAAACAAATGGCTTCTGAGTTCGTGGACCGGTCCTACGCGGACGGTCTACAGGACGTCAAGCGAGCCACCGGCTGGCTTCACAGATGCTTCTGGGTGGTCATTCTGGTCATCGCTTGGGGCATGGTCATCTTTCAGGTGTGTGACGGAGAGCGACTACTGAGCCATACGTGTCCCCTCCCCCCTCCCCTCTCACTCACAAAGTACTCGCCAATCGAACCCCCCCCCCCCCCCCAGCAACTCCGAAACCGTGTACGTAGAGCAAATCGTCCAATAAAGCACCTTGGGCGCTTGTTTTCAACCTATCTTTAGATGGGTTGCTTATTGGAGCTGGGGAGGGGGGTATGCAAATTTTATACTGAAACCGCCCACGCTTTGATCAAAATACCTGCCATTAGTCGTTGTGCTGTCATAGATTGTAGCCCTTACCTTGTGTCAGACAGAAATCGTCACAGAGCACGTATGGTAGTGTTAGTACCTGGGAGTAACCCTACCAAATGTTGGTGCGTGTTATATGGGGGAGGGGGGGGGGGGAGCTTATTGGAGCGGGGTGGGCGCTTATTCGATGGGAGAGGGCTTACTTGAGGATTCACGGTAATCTCGCGCGTGGCCTTTCAAATAAGCGAAATGTATCGATGATGTCTGCAGTGATACAACGACCGCCCTCCAACATTCAGTCATTCGACATTCACCCTTTCGACATTATTCGGCGCAGTCGCTGCTACCCACCGATTCATTCATGCAGCTTCAAACCGCCGCGCTACTGTGATCCAGGTTTCTTCAGGTCCAGAGCTACGTTCGGCGCTACTTCACCTACGAAGTTGTTACCAAGGTTGAACTGAAGTTCGATCGCGACGCCCCCTTTCCCGCCATCAGTTTCTGCAACCTGAATCCCATCAAACGAAGCATGGCCTTCCACTACATGGAGGGCCAGGGCTTGGACACCAGTGTCCTGATGCAGGTGGTATAGTTGTTTTGTTTTGAGATTGTGTTGTGAAACAATTTATGATGAATGTGTGAAATTTTGTTGCGAAACAACAGATGGTGGACGTATGAACTTTTGTGGTACTCATTATTGTCCCCGATGCAATTGCTTTTAGACACTCTAGGATCTGAGACGCACAAATCAGTCGTGTCACCGTCAGTACCTTACCTTCTTAGTAAATCTTGGTTCCATGTTGCCACTTTTAGGAGATGCCCACAGAGCAGGAAGGGATGGGCGGTCCCCCCGAGTGGATGAACAACGCGCACAGTTGGGAAGACATGGCTGAGAGGATGCAGGCCAGACCAGCTCCTCACCCACCCCAGGATCACTTTGGTGGGGTTGGAATGGGCAGGTGAGGAGATGAGTAGCAGAAGCTAACTTTGATTGCTAACTTTTGAAGTTTCTTAAATTTTGAAGCTATGTAGCTCGCCAGTCCCCACTGAAAGCGCTTGAAGGAGTTGCTGGGTACTTGCCTATGAATTGGCGCAATGTGTATGTAAGGGAGGTCAATCAATTGCATCTACTGAATGTGGGGGCTTCAGTGGCAGCCAGGATGAGGAGGAGGACTACCCTCCCGAGTACGAAGAGGATTACTACGAAGACGACGACGACTGGAGCCCAGAAAACGCTCCTGACCAAGTCAAGATGAGGGTAACATTCAATACTAATCTCGTTCCTTCCAGCACTTCCATTCAGCAGTCGCATAGTCACTTTTAGGACCAGTTCTACAGCCACTACTTCAGTCTGCGCCGGAAGGTCAAGCTGTTCATGGGCCACAATATCAAAGACATGCTGCTGGAGTGCACCTGGAAGCAGAGGCAGTGCCTCCCCACCGACTTCACGCACTTCATCCACCCCAAGTTTGGCAACTGCTTCTCCTTCAACGCTGGATGGAGGGTCAGTGAAGCAGCTTCAAAAACGTGTATGAGTTTGTTCAGCATTTCGCCGTTTCAGACCAATGAAACCTTTGAGAAGCCACAGCTGAAGTTTGGGAAACCCCCTCCACCAACAACACCACCTGACAGGCAGAATCCCCTGCCAAGCAATCAGCAGGCACCATTGCAACAGCTGCAACAACAACTAGACCAACAGCCAAGAAAACGGAAGCGTAGATCAATTTTTGATCAATTCATTGATGAAACCCGAAAGACGTTTAACCCAGACCAAATTCAAGAGGTTGCAAGTGATAGTATTGAGAAGGCGACTGAAGTGGCAGAGCTGTCCAAATCGATTCAGTCCAGTGTAGGGGAAGTCGAAGAAGGGGCCGATGCTTCCATTGGGAAGGCCAATGACCTTCTGGAGTTGTCAAAGCAATTACCACAAACTGAAGGTGCCAAAGTCCAGGCTTCAGCAAGTGATCCAAGTGGAAAGGCCAACGTGCTAGCGGAGCTGTCCAAAAAGATTCAGTCGAGCGCAAAGGAAGTCAAGGAAGCTTCACGTGCTTCTGGTGGGAAGGTCGATGAACTTCTGGAACTTTCAAAGCAAATCCCATCTGAAGCTGCCAAAGTCCAGAATTTAGCAAGTGATCCAAGTGAAAAGGCCAAGGAACTAATGGGATTGTCCAAAGAGGCTCAGTCCAAGGCAAACCAAGTCAAAGCAGTTGCCAGCGATCCTAATGGAAAAGTCAAGGAGCTGCTTGAGCTGTCAAAGAGGGTTCAGTCCAGCGCAGAGAAGGTCAAGGAAGCTGCTAGTGATCCAAGTGAAAAGGCCAGAGAGCTGATGGATCTGTCAAAGAAGATTCAGTCTACTGGAGGCGAGGTCAAGAAAGCTGTCAGCGGTCCCAACGAAAAAGCCAAAGAACTATTGGAACTGACTAAGGAGCTGCAGTCCAGGGCAAAAGAAGTCAAAGCTGTCAGTCAGATTCAGTCCAGTGCAGATGAGGTCAAGGAAGCTGTCAGCAGTCCCAAGCAAAAGGCCAAGGAGCTATTGGAGCTTACGAAGGAGCTACAGTCCACTGCAAAGGAAGCCAAAGAAGCCGTCAGTGATCCCAATGGAAAGGCCAAAGAACTACTAGAACTGTCCAAGGAGATTCAGTCCAGTGCAGATGAGGTGAAGGAAGCGGTCAGTGGTCCAAACGAAAAGGCAAAAGAACTATTGGAACTGACTAAGGAGCTACAGGCTAGTGCAAAAGAAGCCAAAGAAGCTGTCAGTGACCCCAATGCAAAAGCCAATGAACTACTGGAACTGCCCAAGGAGATTCAGTCCAGTTCAGACGAGGTCAAGGAAGCTGTCAGAAGTCCCAGCGAAAAGGCCAAGAAACTACTGGAGCTGACTAAGGAGCTTCAGTCCACTGCAAAGGAAGTCAAAGAGGCTGCCATTGACCCCAGTGGAAAGACCAAAGAACTACTGGAGTTGTCCAAGGAGAGCCAGGCCAGTTCCAAGGAGGTGAACGATGCATCCAGTGATTCTAGTGCAAAGGCAACAGAAGTAGAAGTAGCTGCCAGTGATCCCAGTGGAAAGGCAAAGAAAGTCGACGAAGGAGCAAGCGATTCCAATGGAAAGGCGAAGGAAGTCAGAGAAACAGCAAAGGAAACCAACTCTGGTACCAATAAAAACCCAAAGGACGACAAGGCAAAAGAAGCCAAAGAAGCTGCCAGAAAAGCGAGTGAAAAGGCGAAAGGGGTCAAAGAAACTGTCACTGGTAGTGAAAAGGTGGAAGAAGTGAAGGAAGTCAATGCTGGGCCCAGTAGGAACCCTAAGTACGACAAAGAAACTGCAGGCGATCTCAGTCGAACGGCAAAGGAAGTCGAAGAGGCTGCCACTGATCCCAGTAGAAAGACAAAGAATACCAAAGAAGCCTCTAGTGATCCTAGTGAAAAGGCAAAGGTAGTCAGAAGTGGTAACACTGATGCCACTGGAAAAGCAGTTGGAGAGAAAGAAGCTGCTGGCAATCTCAGTGGATTGACCAAGGAAGTCAAAGGAGCAGCGACAGACGCCAATGGAAATGCCAAAGGAGTCAAAGAAGCTTCTACTGATCCCAGTAGAATGGCAAAGGACGTCAAAGAAGCAGCCAGTAAACCAATTGAAAAGACGAAAGAAGGCAAGGAAGCTGCCACGGGCAGTGAAAAGGCAAAAGAAGTAAAGGAAACCAACACTGGCACTAATGCAAGCCCGAAGGGCGACAAAGTAGCTGCAGGCAATCTCACTAGAAAGTCAAATGAAGTCAAGGAAGCTGCCACTGATGACAACGGAACTGTAAAAGAAGTGAAAGAGGCAAAAACTGAAGAACCACCTCGCAACAACCTTAGGCCACAGAAACGTCCTCCATCAAACAGCAAAGGAAATCTCAATGGAACAGAGTATGATGGAATTTTGGAGGGTGATGAGCTGTATTCTCAACTGCAGGGTGCCGAAGGTGGTAAGTGCGCTTTGCAGCTGCTGTTGGATGCAATATGCTGCTGAGCACGAGTTCTTGCAGAGTACATCCAAGGGTACGAGATGGACCACGTGGGGGAAGAATACTACGTGTACGAAGACTTTGACCACGCCATTGCTGGGTTCTTGAAGAATCTCAGCAAGAAGAATGACACGTCTGACTTTGTCAAAGAGAAAGTTGCGATTCAGCGCACCAGCTTGCCTGGGCCATTCGATGGTGACGTCAACTGAAGCAGCAATTTTCATTAGAACTACCAACAATAGTACCTACCTAACTTGCAGGACTGAATATTGTGCTTTTCGTGGAAGGAGACGAGTATTTGCCCCTCTTGGCCGACTCTATGGGAGTGAGGGTGTTGGTCCACAGCCAGGGGGTGATCCCGCACCTGGAGGATTCCGGCTTCACGCTGTCTTCGGGGTTCAGCACTGTCCTGGAGATGAAAAAGGTGTAATATTCTTCATTTTTTCAGCCTAATTTGTTGGGAAATAGTCGCTGTTTAATTCAGGTGGCGATCACTCGCCTTCCCTACCCCTACAACAACGCGCACTGCAACGATTCCTATGAAGATGAAACTCTCAAGAATTCCCTGGAAGCCTTTTGGCCCCGCGCAGACTACACCATGACAACCTGCGTCAAAGACTGCTATCAGAAACGGCTGCTGGAGAAGTGCTCTTGCGTGGATCCCGAGCACTATTTCTTTCCCACCGATACAGTAGACAATACGCGTCCCTGCAACAAGAGCTCGGACGTCGATGGTATGTACATATGTCGCAGAATAGATATCAGAATAGATATGAGAATAGATATCATGATATGCCACAGAATAGAAGAGATCTTGATTTGAGAGATATCACAGAACATAGATAGACATCTGTGACACTTGTACACGTGTAATGTGGTGGTGGCATGGGGGGGGGGGAGGACAAGGCCCACCCCCAACCGAAGTGTGCGGGGCCCTCCCCCCTCCCCCAGGGATCTTTCCTCCACCCCTGATTGACACCCAAAATATTCCAAAGGTGTCGCTTGCGGCGCCAACAACTGGCGCAAATTTCGCCTGCGCACTTAAAATTGGAGGCTTATCGCACTAAGTATAGGTCAATTCTTTAAAAATTCTTTCACGTTCCCACTCCAATGGTTCACGGAATTCCCCCCCCCCCCGGCCATTTGGTGCTTACGCGTATGTATGGTCTGGTCTGGCTCGCCTTATTATGCAAATTCGCGAAGTACAGTATCCCTTTGCATAGCCTACTGCAAGCGTCGGTTCGACAAGAGTTTCCGCAAGGGCAGCTCTGCCGCTGGGGCGTACTGTCGCCTGCGCTGTCCGCAGTCCTGCAACGAAGTGGATTTCGACGTGCAAATCAGCGCCGCCCGCTGGCCTAATGATTTCTATATGGTATGTGATATTCGGTTTCCTGTTGTTGTGTTGTGTATAGTGTTGTTGTTGTGCCGTTTGTGCCGTGTGCTGCTTTGCGTCGCTGTTGTGTTGTAGTGTACTGTTGTGATTATGTACCATGTCTTGTCTTATTTGTATTGTATTGCATTGTATTATATATTGTATTGTATTGTATTGTATTGTATTGTATTGTATTGTATTGTATTGTATTGTATTGTATTGTATTGTATTGTATTGTATTGTATTGTATTGTATTGTATTGTATTGTATTGTATTGTATCGTATCGTATCGTATCGCATCGCATCGCATCGCATCGTATCGCATCGTATCGTATTGTACTGCAATGTATTGTATTGTATTGTATTGTATTGTATTGTATTGTATTGTATTGTATTGTATTGTATTGTATTGTATTGTATTGTATTGTTTTGTATTGTATTGTATTGTATTGCATTGTATTATATATTGTATTGTATTGTATTGTATTGTATTGTATTGTATTGTATTGTATTGTATTGTATTGTATTGTATTGTATTGTATTGTATTGTATTTTATTGTATTTTATTGTATTGTATTGTATTGTATTTGCATGATATGGTATTGGTACGGTATGGTGTGGCTTTGCAAACCGTATTGCGTCGAATTTCATGTATTGTGTTGTATTGTCTGCATTGATATGTAGGTAAATGAAGTGTATTTACGAGTATAGTACGGTATTGTCGTGGCTAGGTAGTACTCCATCGTGCAGCGTTGTGTCGTATAGTGAAAGGTTTTGGATGGATGCCGCATTCACCCAAAACCCTCAGGACATTCTGCGGCACACGATGCACAGTCGGAGCGGCGAAATGAAGGAGATGATGGAGGGACTGAACTTCGAACATGGGAGAGAGGGAGAGGACGAATTGCGCCGCAACGTACTCAAATTGGAGGTCTACTACCAGAGTTTGAACTACAAGGCCATCGTTGAGTCGGAGGCCTATTTGGTTGGTCCGTATGAGATGGTGATGATGAACAGGACGACGACGACGACGACGACGACGACGACGACGACGACGACGACGACGACGACGACGACGACGACGACGACGACGACGACGACGACGACGACGACGACGACGACGACGACGACGACGACGACGACGACGACGACGACGACGACGACGACGACGACGACGACGACGACGACGACGACGACGACGACGACGACGACGACGACGACGACGACGACGACGACGACGACGACGACGACGACGACGACGACGACGACGACGACGACGACGACGCCGACGACGACGACGACGACGACGACGACGACGACGACGACGACGACGACGACGACGACGACGACGACGACGACGACGACGACGACGAATATTTTTAAGGTTGTTAGCATGCTGGCCGACATCGGCGGCGCCGTCGACCTCTGGGTTGGCATGTCTGTGCTCGCGCTCTTCCAACTCGTGGAGTTCCTAGGGGAGCTCCTATTCTTCCTCTGCTGCCCCCCTGCTCGCGCCAGGGTGGGCCAGATTCAGGCGGAGGAGGAGGCGAGAGAAGTCAAGGACGACGACCTCTACTACAACTTCCGCTTTGAGGGCCAAAGTGACAAGGATGGTCTCACGCTGAGCCATCGCTCGAGCGGATTCGGAGGCAGCCTGGACGACTGGACCCCGCCCCCCGTGGCGTGATCGAGATTTGCGTGTTGCGTGATTAGCGGGTGGACTGAGAATAGCTACTGACCTGAGACAATGTGCAGCATGGTATATGATGTACCTAGCTAATCACTGTAGATTGCAGGATGTGTTGTCAGAATGGATTTATCGTGCGATCTCATGCCTCGCGCTTCTAACGCATTGTATGTCACAATCGCAGCGCTAGTGTTGCGATTGTTACCCGATCACTGTCTGTCTCTGATCACGCCAGAGTATGTACTGTACTTCGTAGGTCTTGTAATTCCGTTGACCTGTCACCTCTTCATGAATCCTCGCCGGTATGCTAGTACGGACGCGGCCGCAGCTGAAATTGAAGTCAAAAACCGTTTATTGCATCGCGTTAAGACTTCACTTGCAACAAGAAATGGGCACATTTTGGCTCTATCAAATGCAGGAGATACACGCCATTCAAAATTTCCTGCTTACCTTGGGTAGCGACGAACGTAGTCCGCCTGATTTCGGGTTACTGTATCCGTGCAGGAGCCCCTGCATCCAGCCGGGCCGAAAGCGCCTCCGGCCGCTAGTGATGGGGCCGCCGGCGACGCCCACGTAGCTGTTGGCACTCCATCCGGCTGAACGACAATTCGTACCGTGCTTCCTCCAATAAGCACCCCCCCCCCCCCCAACAACAACAACAAACTGGAAATATTTTGGCATCCGATGCATCGAATTAACGAACGCCTTCCCCATCGAATAAGTCCCCCCCCCCGCCCCGTCCAATAACGCCCCCCCTCTGAGGGTTGGTTGGTTGAGAGAAATCGCGCCCGGGGCGCTTATTGGAGAAACGACGGTAACGGCGTTGCAATCAGAACACAGCCTTTAGAAGTTTTGCCCTCCTTTTTAAGTGCGATTTGTCTTGTCTGCTAAACAGCCCGATTTGGTCTGCCTATTCGGTCTGCACTGGATATAGCACTCAACAGCACTCGACGACCCTCTAGTGAGACAGTACAGTATACCTATGACAACTGGCAATAGGTAGCTACCATAGTTGCGATTGGTCGCGAGGCTAGGGGGGGGGGGGGGGGGGTTCGACCGAGATTTGGGGGGGAGGGGGGTAACAAGAACAAGAATCCTGTTCTTGAAGCTCTCCAAAAAATAGCCAAAAAAGCCTAAAAAGTCGCCAAAATGCATCTTTTTACTCAATTTTGAAGCAAATTGTACCAAAATGACTCAAAATTGCTCAAAAATAGCGCCGCAGGCGAAAATTTTTGCCAATTTTGGGTCGATTTTTGGGAAATTTCCTGATTTTTTCGCCCGGCCTCAGCCGGGCGACACCCTAGGAGAGCTCGGCGTGCGTGCGTGCGTGCGTGCGTGCGTGCGTGCGTGCGTACGTGCGTACGTGCGTAACGCTCTCGGATCTCGGCGTTGGAAAGACGTAGAGAAACGATCTTGGGCTCTACGAATAGGTCTCGACTCACTGATCATTCCGCTAAGAGAAGTCGAGATTCAAAAGTTTGAATTGCGCGCGCTACAGTACCCCGAAGGTCAAAACGCAAAACGGCTCTAGCTCGCTCGTGTTACGTCGTAGAGCGGCAATCGACACGTCAGGTGAAAGCTCTCGACGCGTTCTTTCATGCGACTGCAAAAGTTCTTTCAATTACGCAAACACGCACCGCCGAAAACGCCATTCTCGACATTTTGACGCTAAAATCTTTCTAACTCGCTCAACTTGCGTCGTAGAGAGATAATCTCAGGGTCAGTGGATAGCTCTCGACTCGCTGATCATTTGTTCTCCCATTGGTCGAAACTAAAAAATTTGAATTTCGCGAGTTACAGTAACCCGAAGGTTTAAAACGCAAAACGGCTCTAACTCGTCTGTCTTGCGTCGTAGGGAGGTGATCTTGAGCACCTTGGATAGCTCTTGACTCATTGATCATTAATTGTTCTTCCGTTGGTCAAAACTCAAAGTTTGAATTTCGCGAGTTACAGTAACCCAAAGGTCCGAAAACGCAAAACGGCTCTAACTCGCTCGTCTTACGTCGTAGAGCAGTGATCGACACGTTAGGTGAAAGCTCTCGACGTGTTCTTTCGTGCGGCGGCAACAATTTTTAACATTACGCAAACACGCACCACGGGAAACGCCATTCTCGAGATTCGAACACTAAAATCGCTCCAACTCGCTTGATTTGCGTCGTTGAGAGACGATCTCGAGCTCAGTGGATAGCTCACGACTCACGGATTATTTGCAAAACTTGCTCTGTCATATGTATGGCAAAACTTTGACAAGTTTTTGTCACTTTTTTAAAAGCGTTGGTCAAAAGAGGGATTTTCTTGCTCTAAAAACCAAATCCCGGGCGATATCAATATTGCTAAGCAATACCCTCTTGCGAAGGGGGAGCTCGTGAAGCGGAGCAGTACGGGCGATGAGCTCTCGCACTCTCTGCAGAAAGAACGAAACTCTATGCAATGTCAGTCAGAATACAAACTCAACTTTTAAATACCGGAGCTTGTTAGGGGGGGGGGGGGGTAGCTGGAATCTCGGCGAGGGGGGCATTAACAAGAATTTCGTTTTTGTTGGCCGTTGGTAGAAGGGGTCTAACCCCCCTCCCCCACCCCCCCATCGAAACTATGGTAGCTACTAGCAGCTAGACATTACGGTAGGCCCACCCAGGTTGGGACGACGGTGGTACTGCAAGTACCAGGCTTCGGCCTTGGGCAGCAGGACGATCGTTATCGCGGCCAGTACTACGACGCCGACGAGAATTGCCGATTGGCGAGACATCGGTTATACATTGGGTGGCCAATAGAAACCCATTTTCGTATCAGTTTCAGTTAGAGTTGTGATCTCCCCGAGTTTCAGTTTGAGTTACAGTTAGGCCTCTTACGGAGTTTCATTTTCTGTAATTAAGCTCAGTTTCAGTGAGTTCCATTCACCGACTGAAGTCTAACCTGCAGCAGACTTGACTGAAACTGTTATTGGCATTTAGTGGAATTTTGTGAAGCCTGGTTACTATCAATCTTCCGATGGCATAATGTTTACAAAATGATCCGTCAACAACAAATTTTGCCCCAAATTTAATAATAAAAATAATTTGCAATACTTTTCAGCTTTGACAATTTTGGTTCCAAAATAGCCGATACTAGACGTTGAATTTCAGTTTCAGCTAGCGCTTCCGAACCACTTTCAACTAAGTTTCAGCTCTGACTGATTGAGTGTAACTGAAACTACTTAAAGAGTCCGTATTGGTCACCCCGAGTTGGAATTGGAATGCCTAATGTGGGCAATAGTGGGCGCTCGAAGTGCGCAACACAGCGCCCTTAGACGCAAGCACAGAACTCTGCGAGTTTGCGTTGGCACTGCCTAGATGTGAATACCTACTAAGAGGTCGGTCGATTCCATGCGTTGTGTCTAATGGGCAGGAAATTGAAGCAAACTTTTCGGCTCGCCGAATGTGCTTCCGGCACTTATATACGGTTTCTGGCCTTGAAGTGCTCAGCCCCGCAATTCCGGAACCTGGGTACAGAGGATACAGGGTAGGAGAGAGGCACTATTTATTTACCTATTTTAAGGGTACTGTACCTTGGTTGAGTACAGTGACAGTACTGTGTGGGCTAGATAATCCTTTTCTGTTGAGACCACCTGCGGGCCCGGGCTTAGACGGTGGTTTCGGGCAGGTGGATTAGTGATTGTTTCCGATTCCGAAGTCTAACCAGCGAGAGAGGCGAACTCCGTCCGCCACACAAGTAGTTGACCCAATATCAAAGCAGAGACAAGCTCGACAGTGTTCATGGTGTAACCTGATACAAGAGAGGCGACTCAATGAGCATGTAACGTGAGACGAAGCAGCTTTAAATGTCCACGCTACAGTAGTCAGCTCTCAATTACAATATTCATTTGTTGCAGCGCTCGCGACGCCTGTTGTCCGAAACACAACCTGAATACCAGGCAGGGATGGCGGATCCAGGATTTTGGAAATGGGGGCGGGGGGGCGGAATTTTTGAGGCCACAGGGGGAACCAAGATGCTATAAAAGCACATAAAACTTTGCGCCGCAGGCGACAATTTTTGCCGATTTTGACCTATGTTGGTACAAAAATGCTTTAAAATAGCGCCGCAGGCAAAGAATTTTGCCGATTTTGACCTATGTTGGTACAAAAACGCTTTGAAAATAGCGCCGCAGGCAAAAATTTTGGCCGATTTTGGCCTATTTTGGTACAAAAGCGCTATAAAATAGCGCCGCAGGCGAAAATTTTTTGCTCTAGAGGTGCTGCCGCGAAAATTTGATTTCTCGGGAGGGCGAATGGGGGGCTTTTTTTCGGTGTGACCAGGGGGGGGGGGCGAACCCACACCCGCCCCCCCCCCCCCCCCCACCCTGGATCCGCTACTGA